>VYZV01006701.1:0-21954 GCA_013401275.1 Pandion haliaetus | reverse complement strand
CAAAAAGCCCGGGGGATCCCCCCCCCCCCCCCCCCCCGACAAAACCCGTAATGTCCCTGCCTGGGCCGGGGGCCCTCTGCCCGCTGCCCGTCTGGCTTGCGTGGTGAACCGGCGTGGGGTTCCCTTCCCAGCCTGGCTGGCTGGCAGGGAGGTCGTGCCGTGTGAGGGATTTTGTTGGATGCATTAAGTGGTCAAGCGCTAAGTTGCTGTGATAGCGCGAGCTGCGTCTCCTTTGTAACCCACACGTTCTGGCAAGATCAGCGGCTAGTTATATGAGGCAACGTTTGCAGTTTCTTTATCTGCAGTTAGCAACTGGTTGCTCCGTTTACCTTTTTTTGCTGCCGTTGTTGAGACCCAGACATCCAAATATTGTGGTTGGGCTTTGGTGTCAAAATCGGCGTTGTTCTCATGAGAATTTGGACGGTGCCTGACACAAACGTGGGCAGCAGAGAACATAAGGTGTGAGTTAAAGGGAGTAATATCTTGCAGTATGAATTATGAAATGCCCTTCAGCGCATCGTGCATTTCACCTGTTAATTTGTGTATGCAAACATAATGTATGTCCGTCTCAGTGGCAACTGCCTTTTTTGCAAGAAACAAATTACTTCAGAGTGTCTGTCTTCTTACCTGGGGAGAAAGTTGTCCCCACCCTCTAAACTTGAAATACATTTCCAAGTTAAATTAGGTTGGCTAAAACAATGAACGAGACAAAGAAATAGAATACTTCTTTTATGCCAAATATGGACACAATTAAAACGTGCAGTAAAGCTCTTGCACTTCTTGGGATGTTTTGGATAACAAACATGCAATAACGAAGTGTAACTGAGAAATCTTAAATGTTTGTTCTTGGGTGCCTTTCTTTTTTATCTTTTTAATCCTTTGAAAAGTGCGGAAAGGCTCCTTAGGAGTTAAAATTTTGCTTGGGTTTTATTACGCATCCCAGTCCCGGCATAATCTGTAGTTCACAGTCGGAAGGGCTGCGTTGTTCCCCATCTCCCCCCGCTGTACTTCCTGCTTGGAGGCACCTGCTGATACCAACAAGCGGCCCAGAGCCTGTCCCGGCTGCCAGCTTCTCTTCTCTCCCACCCACGGTAATGGCGGGGGCGCTGGGAGCATCTTCAAGCTGCTCCTCCGAGAGGCGGCAGGAGAAGGGAATTTTGACCAGTCTTTTGGTATCTGGTAACTTGAGACTGCCGACCTCTTACAAGCAGGTGACCTCTGTCACCTGCATCGTGCTTATCTGTCAGAAGACAAAGCTGAGTGCCAGCCTTTATGCTGTGCCTTTCCTTTCATGCCTGCCTTCCAAATGCTGACTTTTCCCCTTTCCTGGTTCTGGGTGATGGTTACCTCATCTAAAGCAGTACAGAGCTCGTTGGCTTGAAAACAGTTTTTCCTGTTCTATCTATCTATCTTTACATCTAGGTTGGGATGTTTTCTTCCCCTTGCGTTCTCCACTCCTTTCACTAGGAGTGTCCCTTGTCTAACTCAGAAACGCTTCGGTCTGAGATCAGTCGTTTTCCACTCTTCTGTGTTAGCGCTGGGACTCTGATGATTCATCGCCTACAACTTTGTTTCATTAGGATTTGATCCCATTTTTCTTATAGCATCTAGATTTATTGGAACTTTCAAAATGAGGTTCTTGCACGTTACCCAGGGACATGGTTGGTCAGTTTGTCTGTCTCCTTTTCTTTTCTTTTCTTTTTTCTTTCTTACTTATTTTTTTTTTTTTTAACTCTGTGGGAACCCGAGTTAGAAAATAATAACTGTTGAATACTGCTTTGTGATGGTGGAAGACTAGCTAATACATTTTGCATTTTTAAATAAGTGGTAGGGAAGAAAAGATTTTTTCCTAGTTGAGTATTACTTTAAATTAATGCAACACTTAATTGCTTTGAGTGGTTAATCTCTTTCTACCACCTTGCACCTGCTTTTTTATGCCTCTCTGCTTCTATGATCATGAACCTGGGAGGAGAGGCATGAACATACAGAGCTCTGTAATAGCAACTGGGTATTAATGCTGACTTAAATTTGAAACCCTCTATCCTGATCCACTTTCTTTGTAGCTCTTCCCCTTTTTACCCTGCCGTTAAAATATTTTTCCATCATTCCTTTGACTTAAACTTCATACAGGTTTTTATATATGTTTTCTATTCTTGCCAATACCTTGATAATGTAAGGTATAAGGTTAGAAAATCTGAAGCAGGAAAGAGGAGTTCATTGCTACCTATGCAAGCTTTTGAGAAGAAAAGGTATAGCGGATCATTTTGTGTCAGTTTCCACTGATTTCAGTGAAGCTCTGAGTGGCTGAGTCCTTGCAGACCAAGAGAGAATTTGCCCTAAGGCTTGTTTCTGTGACTTGGGTCTGTTTGATCGCGTACACTCTAGTGATGGATCACTGGCAAAAATAGCGAAGGTTTTTCGTCACTATTATACAATGTCAAATTGATCTGGGTTGCTATTAGCTCTGTGTGAACCCTGCTGAAGAGGCATACGGCTAAATCAGTGCCAAATTTGTGATTTGATGTTGTTCTTGTGCCCATATGTTAATTCAGCTTTGTCTGTTGAGCTTTCTTGTGACTGATTTTTACTCAGGGGCTGGCTGTCTTCTAAATTTGTGTTGTGTGGTATCTTTGACTTTTTTTTTTTTTTAATTCCTAAATTTTTTTTGAGATGTTACAAATTTCTATAAAACCATGGGCTTCTTCACTGGTCTGTATTTGAAACAGCTTAATCTGTTTTCTGTGAGACTTACGAAGTAAATCTGTTTTAATAGATTTGGCTTGTCAAAATCTTGCTTTTTGCAGAAGTCATACTCTTACTTGAAGGTTTACTGTTGGTAACAGCATCTTCATTTAGTAGGTGACAGTATAAGAAAAGTTGCTCAAAACTATTGTGGTTCTCGTTAAGCTGCTTCATGAGGTAATATAGATGTAAAAGCTTTCCTAAATATTTAAAGCTTTGCGTACGTGCAGCGCTTAGGATGTGTAGGTTACTGTTCCTATCAGCTCCTCTGTCCTTTCCCTCTGTCTCCGCTTATTGAACAGGCTATGTTAATCTAGAAATAAATTATAAGGGGCAGCTTAATCAAACTGCGGTCTTTCTTCTCTTAGTGCATTTTGAGAGGTAGTGTAACCAGACCAATAATGGTAAAATGCAATTACTGTATGTTTATGCTCAGTGAACGTAGAGAGTTTAGGGGCTGCACGCTGTTTTTCCCTTATTGACAACTGTGTGAAAAATCTGAAGGCAAAAAAGCAGTACATTAGGCTAGATTGTTAAATTGTCGGCATACTGTTTGTTACTTTAGTGCAGCTTGGATTTAAGTCATGAATTAAAAGGATTCAAACAGGGTCTGTTTGATCCAGTTAATCCAGTACCATAGTTAGTACTTATACTTTCTGTGTGTAATCACCTTTGAAAAAATCATCTAAAATTAGGAGTGGAATAATGTTTGTTTGTTTTAATAATTTGAGATAAATATGTTCTTTTACAAAATTGCACTGAACTGAGGTTAATAGGTGGGTTCGGTATCAACTGTGGGCAATTTAAGAGGTATTCTTATTTTTATATATGTTCTTGAAATCTAGGTACCCAAAGCTATTTGAAATCTTGGTGCGGATAAATTTTAAAGAATTGCCCTGGGAAAGACTTTTGATTTGCTAAATTTCACTTCTGGATTAAAAGCTTGATAGCTGTTATACCTTAATTTTAGTGTCTTTTCAGTGCAAGGGACAATATCTGGTCTCTCTGATCTGAGTCTCCCTATTGTCCTTTGTTGTAGGTTGCGAAGATGGTACAGTCCCCTCTTGTGTTGCTACTGCTGGCAGACTAGAGTTTGAGAGAGCGTGATACCGGTTGCTGCTGCACTCACTATTCAATGTTTCAAACCGATCCAAGGAAGTAACACTCTCCTCTTTGGAGGGGACGTAAAATGCATGTTATGAATTGTCTCTCCTTGGTCAATGATAAAGAAAATGGGGCTATTCCAGTTGCAACGGGATTAATGAATGAAGATACGACGACAGCATCTCAACTTTCTCATCCTGCAGCACCACCGCCCCCTCCGCCATGTCCCCTCACANCCCTCTGCCTCCACAGCTGATAAATGGGCATGACAACCATGGCAAAAAAAAACGAATGCGGAGCTTTTTCTGGAAAACTATCCCTGAAGAACAAGTCCGCGGTAAAAACAATATCTGGACGATTGCTGCGAGACCGCAGTATCAGATCGATACAAAGACAATTGAGGAACTTTTTGGGCAGCAGGAAGAAACCAAGCCCCAGGACCCCCGAAGTCGATCTTTAAAGTCTTCTTTTAAAGAGACTAAAGAGGAGGTAAGAATTGAAGTAAAACCTCTCTTTTAATTGGTGTGAATTCTGACTCGCCTTTTGTCTCTTTCTCTGTCATGTTTTATCTTTATGGAAAATTTGTCTTGATTTGAAGGAGAGGGGAGCCACGGGAAGGATAAACAATTTGTTCTTAGTGGCATGCATTTGTTTTTCAAAGAGCTAATTGTTTTATTATTTTAACTTGGTAAGTGCTGTGATTTGGTCACCTGTTAAAATAAATATAAATAAGTGGAGGGAACTGAAGGCATCTGTATTTACTTATGTTGGACAGCCCTTGAGTTTTCAGTGTGAAATATAGGTGTGGTGTATTGTAACTTTTCTCTTCAGCTCTTCCACTATGTCAGTTGTGCAAACAAAATGTTCTACATGCAAACATGCACCCTCTTCCAGAGGGAAGAGAATCCTATTGTAAGGGTTAATGCTGTATATATCCTTGATGTCCTAGAGACGTCAGGAAGGGAAATACCAGTATGACAGTGAGGAAATAAAACGTAATACAGCGATTAAGGGAATTTGTTATTTAATTGAGATAACTTTAAAGTTTCAACTTTCATAAACATTGCTTTCCTGCGAATGAAAACTTTATTTCATCTACCCTGCTTTTTCTGGACACTAAAATAACCTTCTAAGAAGGTCTGAAGATTGTTACTAATTTCAGTTCTGGTGGTGAGAAGGTATATACCAAGCACTTTCAGGTTCAAATACTCTCTGGTGAACTGATAAGTAGCTTTTCTAGTTCTTAAATCCTGATTTATAGACAGCCTCTTTGTAAAGCCTGAATTGAATTGTCTCAAGTGATCTTTCTGTGAAGTAATTGGAGGGTTGAAATGCGGCTTTAATCACCAGAGTGTGGCTACATAGGTATTAGCTTGTAAACAAAATACAGAGGGCACGGGGGTTAAGAGATGTAACAATGTATCAGTTTTTAGTGAGAAAATGGGGACTTGAAGTTGATGGTATCTTGCAGGATTCCGGAAATGTCAAAATAAGATCAGCAGGGACAAGGAGAGAAACCAATGTACTGATCGCGTGCATGTTGTACATAGACTAAAATAAGGGGTTTAAAACAGGCATGTGTATTGCAGACTTTGAAACCCTGACATCGGCCAGGAGTAATTGGGGCCATCGTCAGAGGTAGTCATTAACCTCAGGCTCTGTTCATCAGTTTTCAGTTTCAGTTTTCAGGCTCTGTTCATCTTTGAATCCAGATTGCAGTGAGTGGACTTCCTGTGCTGCATGCAGATGTACACAACTCTGGCCCCGTGTGTTTCCTTAGGAGCTCCCCCTTTCAGGACTGCCATGTGGTGAAGATCTAGTTATACTAAAAATGACGATAAGTAACTGAATGTGGTCCCTAGCGTACAGTAGCTGGGGCAGAGAAAACCCTGGTGTGCTCCAGAACTCACGCGTTTTCATGTACAGCTTGAAATTCGGGGCATCCTGGGTAGGTTAAGGGCAGTGTTAGAGATGAAAATTACAGGCCTGCAAAACGAGGGTTTCTCCAAGATACAGTGCCTTGGAAACAAAAACCTGCCTTGCTGCACATTAATGTTTTTGTGCATCCCTCTGGAGCTGATAGGGTAGGGATGATCCAATGCATCTCCCTCCACTGCCTGATGCCCGTCCAGCCTGGTTCAGGCCTCCCACAGTGCCTTTGCACATGGCAGGTGGTTGAGGCAACAGTACTTGCCTCTGAGTTATGCTACTTAAGTGACAAAACATTCAACTCTGTTGCTAAGGTTCGTCAAGCATGCTGCAGCAGTGTGTCAGACAGCGATGAGCAATTTCTTGTGTGCTAATGGACTTTGCAGTACTAGCTGCTTAGCAAGGAGGGAAGGAGATAATCCTGAAGAGCTATGCGTTATTGGAAGTGCGGAAGCACAGATACGCAACAGCTCACATGCTTAACGTTACCACGGACATAATTCAGCAAAAGTATGGGGATTTGAGGCATAGGCAATGTTTGTGATTTCTGTCATCAGTGCTGTCAGCTGCTGCTCACTCACTTTAACGTATGACAGTTATCCACAGTTCACTGTAGTAAAATCTATGGAGGTTGAAAGGAGTTGGGGGCAGGCCAAGGTACACAGCATCCGTGTGACCTTGCGAAGAGCACATTAATGTGGGGCTGAGGAACTTGTATTTCTGTTCCTGGCTGTGTCGCTGGCCTGGCAGGGGAAGGTAGATGAGACGTTTTGTGTTTCAGTACCTCTATTCCTTTTGTGTAAAACACAGTTGATTTTAGAAAGTGCTTTATGGTCTAGCAGTGAAACGTTCTATGGAGTTTAAATAGTAGAATCAGTCTAGTTGGCATAGTATGTCAACAACAAATTGTCAAGATAACTTCAAGTGCATAAATTCAAGCATCGCTTAGATCCAAATCTGAAAAAAACAGCATGTGCCCAAAGTGCTGTACGAAAAGTGCATGGCCGAAGAGTTTGTTCTTTTGGCTTAGTGGGGTTCTTCTCTGTGTAGTGGCGTAGCTTCAGTGGAAGTGGTGAAGAGTGACCCTTCAGCCAATGATGAGGGCACCCCCCCATAGACTGTGGTGGGGATAGGGGTTTCATACCTTCTCCAGAGATCGCTGTTGATTATGAAAACATGAGCAGTTTTGGAAAAAGCACTCTCTTCATGTAGGAGCTTACAATACTGCATGTCCTTTTAATTCCGCACTCATCAGTGATTTATACAGGGAATTCAGATGCCCAACTCAGGTTATTGAATCCCAATTATGGAGGCTTAGCACTAAACATCATCATTATAACAGAAGTCCCTTTTGAGATCAGAGTCAAACTCCTACAGCAAATGCTTTCCTTTTTGTAAACAATCCCTCACCAAACCCTTAGGAGATTAATTAACATGTTTCTTTGACTAAAGGCTTAATTTCCCTGTGATTTCATGTAATTTGAGCCTCTGAAAAATAAGGGGTGTAGTGTTAAGTTTACACACCAATTTACTTTCCCCATCCTTTAGTGGTTTCACAGTATGGCACAACGTACACTCACCTAGGCTATAGCTAGCCTGGCAGCGGAGTGAGCAAAACAGCTTGTTCCCAGCCAAGGGAGCTCGTCTTGCTTTCTCTTTCGAACTGTCCCTCTGCTCCTCTCCCTCACCACCCCCCATCTGTGTGCTGGCTCTGGCAGACATTGGACCCTCTGTAAACAGATTTAAGTAAGTAGCTCAGCAGAATGCTGTTGGGGTTTTTTTGTTTGTTTGTTTTCAACTGGAGTAGTTTTCTGCTATTTTAGTGAGTTTTGGTGGCTTGCGAAAGGGTGCAGTGAATTCCAGAGCCTGCGCAAGGGGCTAGTGACAGGAGGAGAAGAAAGATGGAAGAGGCGAACAGGATGTCTCTTCTTCCTTCTCCTAGTCATGCCCTCTTTCTGTTTTTTCCTGTGCTGGCTCTGATGCTCATTCTACCTTCTTGATAGCCGATTCAACCTGTTAATCCAGCAGAGGACTAACACAGCAAAAAAACAATGAGATGAGTACCAGTGCCTGCCTAAGGGAAAGAGCAGGCTAGGAATGTGACAAAGGAGGATGACATGGAGTGGGGCTGCCCTGTAGTAAGCTGCTAGGTTCACTCTGCTGCACTGTGGAAGTGCACCTTTCCACAACCACTCCAGGCAGTGCGTGTGGCTTAGAGAACAGAGGCCTAGATATTAAGCTCAGCAGTGGTGGTTAGTGTGTTGTAAGGTGAAATGGAAGCTGAAGCAGGAAGTTGTTTATATCCTTCCTAACCACCAGCACCGAGCCTGCACCAGCAGGCAGTTCCACACTTGCTGTAATTTGTAAACTGTATCCCACCATGTGAAACCCCGTTGTTCTTATCCAAAGAATGCATGTGATGTTTAGCTTTCACTGTTCTGTCGTAAATCCACTTTGTCATGTTCCTGTTTCTTATTGACAATCTCATGGCAAGAAACTCCTATTGCGTTTCTGCAGTCACTACAAAGTCAGTATTGATGTGGGGCTTTTTGTGTCTCCCAGAACACTCTGAATCTTTTGTGTTGATTGCAAATTTGTGTCAGAGTTCAGAAGTACATTTCCTGTCACCATCGTCACAACTTCACCACGGTACTCAAGCTAATTTTCCCCTTAATATATATAAACCAGTGAATATTTCAGTGGTAGATTAACATTTGTCAAACTGATGCTGTTACTACCCCACCTGATCTATGCCTGCTGCCGATTTCAGAAATAGGCTGAGTTGAATACTGCGGTGATGAGAAGCAGATTCATGAGTGAATCAACTGTCCTTGCTTCGAAGATTGCATTGTTTATGAAGGAGAGGTGGCACGTGTGTGAGGCAGTGACACATGCATTGGCTGGCAAAGTGCAGGCGTGAGGATGGTGCAAAGTATCTGAAAGAAATGTAGCGTTTCTAGAGTAGGATTAAAAAAAATGTAATAGTTTGGCAGGAGAGTTGAGGAAGATGAGAATGGAGAAAACTGTCCTGAATTTATCTGAAGTAAATCATAAGAAACCATATGAGACTTTTCTTTGGTATAGAGAATCCCAGTGAGACTAGGAAAGTCTGTTCTCAATTCTTTCTTACAGTCCAGTGTAACTTTGAGTCAAGAAGTCCAAGGGTATTACTGGTGGACAGCACTTTCAAATCTCTTTAGGTGGTGAACAGAGATTTGAAACATGCTGTGCTGGCACCAGTGCTGAAGGTGTGTGTGAACAGAAAATAGGAGCAGACTGAGCAGAATTTATAAAAAGCTGAGGTAACGTTTAAAGGGTAAAAAACAACAGCTTGGTAGGAAGTCATAGGCAGACCTCTTTCTGCAAGGACAAAGAGTGGAAGCTTGGTGGAGAAGAAGAGTAGACATTACAAACACGTTAAGGCTAAGATTATGAATCCAATATGCAACAATGTGAGGTGGAAGATACTGTATTTGTGTGCAAGGAGTAGGAACTTGTATTTATGGAGTATCTGCCATGTTCCCCTTTTCTCTTCCTCTTGTTCCCAGCTGGAAACTCCTTGAAGGTAGTTAAGTAATGACAGCTTTTTCAAACACTTGATAATCTTGAAGCGGACACCAAGCAAAGAATGACCAAAAACTGAGCCATGTGTTTTTACTGAGTGCTTGAACAACAAATGAGAGAAATAAGAGTACACTCGTATATAGAGCAAGAAGTGTGTCTAAGATCCTTGTACTTAAGAACAGCTATGACATTTTTATGTTGTGCTGATAAGGCAAATGCAGCTGTATATGTTGCCATCTGTTGTTTTTCTTCAAGGGAGGATGTTTTAAAAAATCTCTAGTTTTGTTTGAGGCTGTACTGTAAATCTGGGTTGTGCCATGGAAACCAGAGGTTTATGCAGCTGATGGTCAGTCTTCCTTTAACAGTTACCTACTGTGACTGAAAATAGTATGTACAGAAGGTTAACTGTGAATATGCTTTAAAAAAACCCAACAAACCAAAAGCCAAGTCGTGATGGCAAAGCTTATAGGCTTAAACTAGTACAGAGAAATCAGAGAATTAGGAGTGACCAGAACAATTGGAGCCTGGAGCTGGAGTTTGAGAGGTCATTGAGAGGTCCCTGCAGTAAAACATTTGAAAAAGATTAGATACTGCAGGGGGAGAGATAGTTCAACCTGTCCTATGTTAAAGGGCTTTCCCTTAATGATCTGTTGGGGGCCTCTCAACTCCTAAGATAACAGGAGAATAAAACACAATCTGTTCTCTTATCTTTGCATATGCTAAAACTGAAGGGCTTCAGGCTAGCAATCATCTAATTAAAACTAATAAGCTGATATTTCCTGTGTTTTCTAGTCTTTGCTGGTTTCAGAAGAGAGGAAATTCCAAAATTTCAGAAGACTTTTAAGTCTGATTCACTCTTTTCAGCAGATGAGGAGGCCGTCTCCTGGGTGTATGTTGAGGACAGCACATTAATCATATCTATATTTTCACTGTCGCCAGCTGACTGCAGGCTAATTCTATTTCGTGACAATGCCAACACTGCATTTATATACGTATTTCTAATTCATGCACTGTCACAGAGGTCAAGACACCTTTCCAGTTGTCAAAACCTCAAACATCATGTGAGTCCAACAGCAGTCTTGAACACCTGTGTGTATTGAATTGTTTTATTGTAGCAGTCGGGTGGTGCTGTTAATGTGAAACAATTCTCTTGTCCTTGTAAATCTCATGACTTTTGTAGCTGTTATCACCAAAATAGCTGTGGTAAAATGTTAACCTTAAGGACACGATTTGCTAAAATGGGGCAAACATCTCAGGTTTGAACTTGTATGCTGTTACAGGAAGAAAAACTAGCATAAAAAGAATTAACACTTTCATTTAAAAAATTATTAAAAATTAATTAGGGGAAAAAAAGTTAATTTTTTTTTTTCCTCTGCTTAATCTCCAGAATTGTACACATAAGATGATACAGCAAATCAACTTTAAAATGAAAAGTTGAGGGAGACTATTATTGTACTACGTGTTTCTGTTTGCTTCTAGATAAAGCAAGCAGATTTGAGCATTATCTGTCTCAGGTTTTTATTCAAGATCGACTTATCTTTCTGTGGATCAGCATGGCTGTTAGTTTGCGTGAATGAAATCAGTAGTGCTTACTGACCTCTGCTTAGAAAGCCCATCCTCACATTTATTACAAAACCTCTGAAATACGTAGGTTTTGAAGTGTTGTGCTCACTAACCATGGGACCTTCGAATGCAATACAACGTATTACTCGATAAGCAACATTTTGCAGATGCAGCATTATGAAATAAGCAAGAAGAATGTTTTTACTTTGTGATGAAATAGAACTTGCCTTGATTCCTTCCTTCTATAAATGTTGCTGTGGTGTTTTTGCTTCACTTGGAAAAAGGTGTTGTGGGTGTGCTGTGTATTTCCCTGGTAAAAACTAGTTCTGTAATATATGATCTTTGTTGATAAGAAGTGACACTGTGTATTAATTTGGCCTGTGATTTGGTGGCAACTGCAGACAATTATGTGTAGCAATTTAAGAAATGATACCTGCATTATATGCTATTTTCTCAGGTATTGGTAGATTAATCTCTCTTGCTTTCTCTCTCAGGTTTCCATTTTGGATGCAAAAAGAAGTATGAACATTGGGATATTTCTCAAACAATTCAAAAAGTAAGATTTGATTTTTCCATGCAGCTAGTGCAAGCTACAGATATGTGAAATTCTTTGTAGTTCTCATCAAATGTATTGTATATTGTGCTCTGTTCCTTGTGGACTTTACAGTTCTATACAGATTTGTCGTAAGTAACTCCATTTCATAATTTGCTTTCTAATATGTTTAGTTTTGAGTGCCATTATGACTTAGCGCCAAACATTTAGAGTTTGCTACTGTTAACCAGTTAAGGTGAGTTTTCAGGTATAGTTAAGGGAAGCCCATATATCTCATGTACTACTCCATGAGAGCTGCTTTTCACTGGCTTCCTTTCTTTATAAAAAATTAATAGAAAGGGGTGAGGTGAGGAATTTATTTTTTTTAAGAGCAAGCTGTTTCAATGCTGGTTTTATTCACTGATAATGTTGCCCTTCAGTAAAGGCATCACTGAAAGTGGTGTTAGAACAATGCTGCTGTGGACACTGATACATAACCTCATTATAATTTCTTCGAGTAGCCCGAGCATGGTTTTTTTCAATTTGTTGTAACTATTCACCCTGCAAGTGTTAGAAATGTGTATGCTCAATTGTTTTTTCAAGGTCTGCTGAATCTATCATTGAAGATATTTATCATGGAAGAAGTGAGCCCTATGGTTCTGAACTGCTGCATGAATTTCTTAAATTATTACCAGAAGCAGAGGAGGTAAATAATGGTTTTATATGGAACTTACTTTTTTGTACAGCTCTACTGCCTGGGATTCCAACATGAAGGTCTGTAGAAGAGGAATCCCAAGGCCTTCCTGAGGACAGGGGATAGGAAACCACTGAGTGCAAAGGTTCAGTCTTCATTTGACATGTGGTATTGAGGTTGCAGTGCAGTGTCACCTACTTTTAAGGTGCTTTGTAATGAAAGTAGTGAATAAGGTATTTTTGTTTCTCTCATGTCCCTTTTGTCCCATGACATTTAAGCAAGACCTGGAATCCTCCTGTGTGCAGGTAACTCTGCTCTGGGGGTGGTCAGAAAACTCAGACTCAAAGTATATCCTAATGCAAACAAATCAAGTTTCACTTCCTTGGCACCTGCCTTGTGCTTTCCCATTGCAAATGCCTGCGAGTTGAGTATTGGTAGCCCTATGCTACTGTCTCTTCTCCCTTCTGGTTTGCTGCCTGCTTGGTGCATCTGGGATGGGCCTGCTCTTGGACCTGGGTCACTGGGTTCCAGCAGGGCAGAATGGCTGCTCCGCTGTACAGCACCCATAGAATTTGCTAACATGGCTTAGTGCTCCAAAGGAGACGTGTTAGAAGGCACAGAATTACCAGTAGCATCTTCTGCAACATCCCTGTGCTCACCATATGATCAACATGCAAGCGCTGCTTTCTCCCCTCCCAGTTCCAACCTTCAAGTCCATTCACATGATTAAAGAGGTGAAGCTTCATCGACTGACTTGGGAGCCCTGCTTAATGATGCACAGTTCCTTGTCTGCAATGTGTGCTGACCCATTTGTATGTACTTGAGAGAAATGTATACCACAAACTTGACAAAATTAGCATTAGAATTGCTTGACTGCTTCACATCAAAGTGATGGCTTAAACTTGGGAAATTGCTAGTTAACGTCCACATACAGATCAACCTCAACTCACATGCTTTACCGCTTCAAGGTCATGCTGTCAAAGCACTCTTGTTTCCTCTGTGCAGCAGCAAATCTCAGATCCAGTCAACAGCAAAACGTGTTGTGTTATTTTGCTGTCAAATATATAACCCTAAACTTGGCTGCTTTTGCAGGGAATCTTGTAAAAACTGTGTTATGTTCTTATATTTCATTAATAATTTTTTAGAGTTGGGGGATATTAACAAGTTGTAATGTAATTAATCTGAAAAACAGAGGTGACTAGTTCTGGGAGCTCAAAGCCGTTCCCCATTTCCTCTTTATTTGACTTTCAGTACATATTCCTGTATTTAAACAGAATTTATCTCCTTCCTGAAAGAGTCAGGCGGAGGAGAACAGTAAAGTACTAACTTAAAAGAAAGTGACTTCTAGTTAACTTTTTGTGTATTCAGCAAATTAGACTGGAAGAAAGGTATTTCTTTTCCTCTTTCTGGTTTAGATCTTGGTTGTTATTTTATGACAAGTAGAAAATCTTGCAAATAACATACTTGTATGTTACTTTAATGTTGTAATTCAGGTAGAATTGTAATGCAAGTTGTTGAATTTTATCAGAATTTTGTCTGCAATACTCAGCTAGATGCTTTAGATATCCAGGAGGTGCTGCTAAGAGTGAAAAGGTGTATTTATTCCCGAGTAGATGATTCGACAACAGGACCGCCCCTCAAGATAGTGGGACCAGAGCACTTAAGAAGTGCTTTTAAGGACGCGCTTGAGAAATTAATAGAAGAGATTTTATGGTGCAGAGGAGTATTAAAAATTAAGGGGCAATGGACATTAGATTTGTTGCTGTTCCCAAGAGAAGGCTGGAAAGACGCTTGTTCTCAGTGTGCAGGTATTTGTATGTATTTAAATAGTTCCGTGCTTCAGAGATCTCATTGCTCACCATCAGGAAAAGGAAAGACCCCCTTTCCCTTTGTTACTCCCCTGTAATTGTTTAACTTCTTGGGAGTCTTCCCCGTGAGAGCTGGGGGGCGGGGGACAGGACAGGGAGAAGATCCCGAGTGTGAGGGACTAGTGCTCCTGCTGGTATGGAAAAATGTTTCAGTGCCTTCATGTCCTCATGCTTCAAGTGTTCAAAGAATAAGTGGGTCTAATAACTCGTTTACTACTGTGGCTCCTAAAATTTTAGTGTAGTCAGTTGAAAAATTCATTCTCTTTAGGAACTTAAGAGCTTTTTGTTGTTCCTCTTTCTCAGCATTTTTTTTCCCCTAAATGTATGTTCATTGTTCTTGTATGTCCCTTTCTTTTTTGTTAGTTTATTATCTGCCTCCTAGTCTGAATACCTGTCTCCTGGAATAGTGATTCACCATTTGCTAAGGGGAAGCCATCCAAACTATACAGTCCCTCTCGACATACAGATAATCCAAAATCACTAGAGATATCAGATGAAGTGGTGTTCTTTGTTCTGCTGTTCCCTATTCTGTTTAATAGTCCCTAATTTCTTTGTGATCTGGTTGTCATATCACATGAGATAGCTTTGGCAAGGTGTCATCACACTGGCCTGTTCCTCCAGAATGTTGCACCCGTCCTCAGCAAGGGTTCCCTAGGATTATGCTTAGATACTTCCTGTTCTCCTGAAGACCTGCTTTGGTGTTGTAGGGGTTGAGAATTACTCTGAGCAGTCAGGTCCTATAAGGTTAATTGTTACTCAGTTACGGCTGCTACCAGTGTCTTGGTGTAACCATGGGTGGGCTTCTGCAGTTCCTCTATATACTCTTCTCTTCGGCAGCTCAGGTGTTTACAGTCACATTTCCCAGTAGCACAGTTGTCTTGCAGGTTGCAGTGAGAGCCAAGTACCCCCTGCCGGCATGTGCTCCACCCTAATAACTGTGTTTGGAGATGTCTTTTTCTTCTATATGGTACCATAAATCCATAGTCTGTAGAAGTGAAAGCACGGAGGGAGGAACACCATTCCTGGCCATAGCTGTAGAAAGGGCAACTCTGGACCGTCGCGCTTCTTCCTTTTTACCAACAACCTTTACAGTTTATCTAGTGTGAATAAACACTGGCTTTATACTCCAATCTTATCTTATGTAGAAGTGCTGTGATATATAGTCACATTACCTGAATGTTCCCCTGGTCACCAGTTTGACGTATGTGACATATTTTACATAATTTCAGTCTATATTATCTCAGGCACCTGATGGGCATTCCAAAGTCTTTGAAATAGAACAGCCTTTTCACAACAGAGGCTAACAAATACATTTAACTTCTGTTGTCTTTAAAATTATTTTTTCTTTTTGCAGTATTGTAATGCGGCAACTCTGTTTACACGCAAAAATAGGTGTCATAATTGTCTAGTAATTTTCTAGCTGTTTTCTATGAAAAATCCCAACAGCTATGAAAGCTCTTGGGATTTTTTCTGTATAAATGGCAAATACTTGCTCTTTGCTGGATGTTTTTGTCAAACTGAGTAAGACGATTATTGAAATACTGGCACTGCTGTGAAGTCTTTTGTCAAACTGAAAACGTTTGGGTATTTTTAAATGTTTAATATGAAAAACTTGATAAGTTCTTGAAGCTGGCAAACCCGGAGCTTGCTGCAAGGTTCCACTCAATGTTTTGTGTAGGGCTGTGGGCGTGGCACCAGCCTAGCCATCATACAGGGGTTAAAAAAAAAGACCAAGAAAATGTATAAATATTCTCAATACATTAACAAGTAATATAAGATGACTGATTTTGTGTAAGCCTTGTTAGAAGTCCTGCTGTTTGTACCTTACTGTGGTTAGCAGTTTTGTAAGAGGAAGCAATGCCGATTTGGAATCTCTTTGCTTCATCCCTTTTGCAGCTCGTGTTTTTTTCCAGGAAGCTTTTGTCTTGACTGAAGCAATGGCCTTCTCTGCTATATCACTTCTAAAAAGATTCCTACCTGTTTCTTAATGATATATTGTTAAAATGGCTGACAGCTGTCACTTACTGGCATCCTGACCAAAGCAGGGGAAAAGCTTTTAGCTGCTTTTATGTGCATATCGTTGCACTCATCAGCAGGCCCAGACTGGTAAAAGTTGAGAGAGTCCAGCGTTTAACAAGCTAGAATAGCCAGAATTTGTACTTTAAATATATACAGAAGAGAGTGTATCATACTGCTAATCAGCTCACCCACACACATGCACACCCAGGTTATCAACACAATGTCTTAACTTCCTTTATAATGTCTCAAGCCTGTCCTTTGCTCGTACACCCTGTTTTAAAACCCTAGTCATCTGTCACCTGCTTTACTGGAATTGTTTCTGTCTGTCAGCTCGACCCTTTTCAAACCGTGTTTGTGTAGTTAACTGCCCCCTCTTTTCCTCAGCCAGTGCTGTATATGGTTGACCATCCTTTGTAGTTTTCATCTCCTGCTTCCTTTTTCACCTCTTGTGATAGCTGCAGGTTTTTCTCTTCATTATTTGCTGATAGAGGTTTGCCACTGCCCTGGCATGTGCCCTGTGGTGCCTCTCCACCTAATACATTAACTGCTTTCCCACATACCCTTGTAGTTGGATCCACTGTGATGGCTTTTGGGGTTTTGGTATTTTTTTAACTCTGTTTTTCTTTAGTGTCCTGAATGTTTGCAATGGTATGGAAATATTAAAAAAAAAACCCAAACCAAACAAACAAGAAAATGTTTACTCCTCTGGACTATTGCACTTGGCTTTACTTATTTGTAACGTTGGGAATATTTGACTTATTTGATAGAAATGCGGGGAAATACTTAGTTACAAGCATATATGAGGATGAGTGGTGTACTGATTTATATTCTTCTCCAAAGATCCTGCATAGGAGTGCAACATACCTGTTTTAAGCCATAAAGTAAAATCCACTAGTTGTAAATAAGTGCTACTGGTAGCTCAAAAATTACTGAAAACTTGAGTGGCAGGAATGCATTAGCTTTTCTGTCTGCAAAGAATAATGAGATACTTGCAATAGGTATATCTACTTCAATTGTTCACAAATCAAATCAAACCAAAGATCAGGCTTTCTCTGTTTCATAACTGCTTTTAAAATGAAGCAAATTACATATGTGAGAATCTTCTGTGTCTAAAATCTGATTTGGTGTGCATGGGCATGCATGGACACGACAAATGCATATTCCATACACAAATATAATGAAAAATTAAATTAGTAGCTCTGTACCCAATTTGAGTAATACAGAACTGAGCATACGATGTAATTATGCTCTCTTGCATGTATACATTACACTGTCATATCTTGGTATGTGGCTGCATACTGTTGTGGAAAAGATTTTGTTGTGCTTGAAGAGAGGAGGTCAAGGCCAGGACTGATGGTGTTATTCATTGTGATTCTAAAATAAACCACATTTTTTAGCTCTTTTGTGTTCTCAGACTAATTATAAACCTACCTACTATATCTGTTAACATGATTACTAGTAAACTTTGTTGTCAATCCCCATAGTTTCTTTGCAGTTCCTGGCTGCATTTGGTATTTGAATTTGACCCCCAGAGACGGTCGGTTCTCTTTGGGAAGACTTGGACAACATGGCTGCAGAGAGAAGAGGACAATCCCATGGGCTTTTGAGTAGCCTCCCTTGGAATGTGTAGGGGCAGCCATCCAAAATGTGTTTCATTAATTTTTATGTTTGGAGTTCGGAAGCTGTTCTTTTAGTTTATAGGTAGTGTCGGTTAAGTCAAATAACTTTTTTTTTTTTTTTTTTTCCTGCTTCATGATGAGATAACCGGTCTTTTTCAATTACGAAATTTGTAATACAGAGGGAACACAAAATAAATTGTCCTAACTTTACCTTAGCTATTACCCAGACTATTTACTGTTTTAAGGCCAAGTTAACAGAGGATTTAGTCTCCTGTGTTGAAGACTTAGACACATATGGAGGACTAGGCTATGCTGTGCTGAATTCCAGGATGAAAAGGACCTTATAACTCTTTTGTGTTTCTGTTTCGTCTGTTTGTGGAATGGGTCGCTATCCCCCACCTTGCTTGGTTTTGGGCTTGTCAGGTGAGCTTCTTTGCTGCTTCTCATAAAGGTAGTTTTGGGCATCCAAGGCAAACGCAGTGGGGGTTAAGATGGCTGATGTGGGCTGGAAGTGTGACCAGGCAGTGGGCACATGTTTGTTTTGAGGCTGATTACACAGACTGTCTTTTGGGTTGACTAGTGCCCAAAGCTTTTTGCATTGTGACATTCACATCCCATCCTACCCATCAGAAGGCAGCCTCATCGATGTCTTCTGTTGTGCGTGTATAGGAAAGTTCCTCCTCTGGATGAGTTCTAGGATTTAGTACTCCCTTGTACCACTCCAGGCATTTTTCCTAATATAATAGGGTAGAAGAAAGAGGATTTTATCCAGTGTCTGTAAAATTAACATTCCACATAGATAACATTGCTTGCTACTTACTGTCAAAAGTATATTTAAATATAGTACAGGTAGCATGAATAAGTTAATATTCCTGTGAGTATCTCAGCATCTCTTCTTCACCTTTTGTGCATTTAAATCTTAAAATTGCATCTTCCTATAATTGCCTGTGATTTATATGACCTTGATTTTGGTCATTTGGGGGTGGGGTTTTTGGTAGGCTGCTTTTCTTTATTTCTCTCCCTCCCCCCACCTCAGTTCTGAGTGCCTGTATCCTTTTCAGGCTTTGATGTTTGCAACATACTAAAATGAGGTTGGAGAATTTGAAATTTTTGTTGTTTAGGTTGCAGACCACTATTTTTTGGAAGCTAGGTTAAAGAACAGCTGCAAAGACTAACTGAGATAGTAGATGTCTCCCATTCCCCACTTCATGATGTAGGAAAAAGTGTTTATTTTGGTTTTGTTTCTTGCTCGTTTAACACCTTAGAAATATCAGGAATGTCAGGTCTGGTCTTTCCTGTTTTTTGTTGGCAGACTTCTTGAATGACTCTGTAAATTAGGAGTTTTCTCAGGCCTCAAAAAAATGAGTATGCTGTTTCTCTTTAGAATGAGCTTTTGTCTGAGTGTCTTGAGTTAAATGGGAGTGTATGTGGTGTGTTAGCAAATGGAGTTAGGTAGCCGGTATAAAAATTACTCTTTCATTAGAATTCTCTTTCTCAGTCATTTTTCTGCTGGGTTTTTGTTTGTTTATGAGGGTTTTTTTGGGGTTTTTTGTTTGGTTTTTTTTTTAATTTGAAAAGGAAGTTTTTTCTGTTCTGGGTTTAATTCATAATTTTTGTTTTTCTTAATGTGCTCTCAACATTTCTATATTTTTATGATGTGGAGAAAGAATGGGAATAAAGCAGAACAAAGCTGTTAGAAGAATCCTTTTCCTCTGCTAGTCCAGAATTTATTTTAAGTCCCTGATTTAGCATGGCGTATGTTGTCTTCCACTACAAATCAGTTACTTTTTTTACTGTGGAAGCAGAAAAATAACTTAAGTGATTAATTTGGAGCCTGATGCTTTAAAAAACCTGTGGGTATCTTGCTAAGTCATGGCAACCTGATAGCTGTTGATGTCCTGATGTAGTGTGCCTCTCTTCAGGATAGCTTAATGTGCTTTCCAAAACTGAAGACCATCTGTGTAAATGTGGATGTGTATGGGCTTCAAGTGTAATGTTGTAAAAAGGAAAGATGATGAGCTGGTGTGTAAATCAGTGGAAACATAAAACTGATACTGGGTGTGAACTTGTTGGTTGAATGAAGAAATACATAATTGAAAGTAAGCTCTGCTTTTGGACACAGTTGCTGTGTTGGAAGATGTGGAAGCAATTCCAGTTACACTTAAAAGTATATGCATGTATTTTCCAGTTCTTCTATATAAACAAATAGTAAGTATTTGAGCAGATCAGTGGCTTCCATATCATGCAAATATATGGATTTTGGTGGAGCTGGGAAGCAAGATTGACAAAATTAATGCAGTGATATTTCCTTTGCATGTAAATGGTGTTCTCAAAGTGCTGGCAACAAACAATTTAAAATGCAAGATTGTATTTATCTTTAAAATATTTTGTATAAATGAAAAAAAAATACAAACCCAAGAGCATGAAGTTTACCCCTTGAGAGAGTTTTAGAGGAAATGGTTGAAGGAAGTATCTGGAAAAAACCATAACTTAAACCTTGGCTGCATTATGCCAAAGAGATCTAGGCAGTCCTGTGCTGGAAATGCTGAACGCAGTTAACTTTAAGCTATGCCCAAGTGTATATCATCACAGTTGTTGAAGAGTTAGGATCATTTTTCAGATCATCACTTAAGCAGCTATTGTGTGGGCGAACAGCTAGAGAACAGCAAATGGACCAGTCAGAAGGGAATGAGACAATTCTCCTGTGTCCTAAACATAGTGATGAGAGCAATCATTGATCAGAAATCAGAACTTTGAATCAGAAATCAGAATCACCAATCAGAACGATGGCATCATGTTTTTTCTGCTGGACTGTGTAGCTAGTTTTTTGGGAGAAGAGTGATTTTAGTGGTTTTATTTTTCTGTGATTGGGGTGTGTGCAAATTACAGGAGTTTGGACAGTGAAGCCATTCAGTCAGTCACTGAGTGGACTCTCTAATGTCTCCTGTTAAATTTACTGCTTTTGAAGGTGTTTCCTTCCAAAGTCAAGTTAATCTTGATCTTTGATAAAATTCTTTGCTAGTGTTTTTTTCTCTTTTCTAGGTAAAGAAATTAAAAGCCTTTGATGGAGATGTATCAAAACTGTCTCAAGCTGATTCCTTCATGTATTTACTAATCCAGGTGCCAAAGTAAGGAGATAGTAGGTTTATTCTGTTCACGATAAATGTTCCCTTTTGGCTGTCAGTTCTAAACCTGTTTGTTTGTGTGCTCCAGCTATGCTCTTAGGATTGAAGCCATGGTGTTAGAGAGGGAGTTCTCACCCTCCTGTGCTTCTCTACAGGATGACATGAAAATTATAAGACGGGCAACAAAAGGTAATGAAGCATGTTGGGACATGCATAATACTCTTGGTTTTGTTAGCATGTTAATTAGTCTGCATTATGAAGACTAGAGCTTGAATTTCAGGTACCTTTGCTATTAAAAGGAAGCTAACTCCCCTCTGACAAATGCCATCAGGGTGTGCCTAGCGAATTTTTGCTTCCAGAATCAAAAATCTGGAGACTTTAGACACTAGCAGTGAGTTCATGACCAAAGCCTACAAGCGGTCTATCTGAAACTGACAGAAGTAAAGGTGTCCATGGCCAAATTAGGATAAATCTTCTTTTGAGTACAGTTTGCTCATTCCATGCATTGCTGTGTCTCTGATAGAATATGGTTGTTACACCTCTCTGCTCACTCTTTCAGAGATCCACAGAGAAAATCACTGTATAGTTTCCAAATTTCTCTATATACCATTGCTTTTTGAGGTGGCAATATTGATGGGCTAAAATCTTTATTGTAGAGACAATACTGTTGCTGTTCCTCTGCTTTCTGTTTTTGTTCTCTATGTTTCTCTAAATTTCTCTTTTGTTCTCTACATTTCACAAGTTTTGAAATGCTGCAGCTGGTTATTCATAAGGTAATCTGGTGTCTTCTACTCTGCAGGAAAAGAGTTCATTTCCTGGTTTTAGTTAAACATTAATGCTGACCTTTTCAAATGCCTTGAGTGCCTATTTGTCCCGTTTCTCAATATGAAATTCCTATTTCATGCTGGCAAATTTTTTGACAGGTTTCTAGAGCACTGTTCAGACTGCTTCTAGTGGTATAAAAAGGCACAGTAGTAAAAATACTCAACTATGAGCACTAGTGCTTAGGATAGTAGTTTTTATTGCATGGAAAGGGAGAAAAGCCTGGTGTGTTTTTCCCACCAGTGGGGATTGAACTAGTCCTTCTTGACTAAGAAAAATGTGCCTTAGCTTAGGCCGAGGTTTGAGTTTGGCCTTTTATTGGGATCTCTTTCAAATCATTGTTCTTTGTGTTTTGAGCAGCAGACATATGTGA
>VYZV01006699.1:3456-25657 GCA_013401275.1 Pandion haliaetus | reverse complement strand
CAGATTTTTAAGGGGTTTTTTTTCCTGAAAAATTAATCTGGAATGAATTTAATTACTACTTAATTGTATTTACTCTCCAAATTGACAATGATGTGAAAATAGTATAACTTTTAATACAGCTTTTTGGATGCGAAAGAAACTCAAACTCTGAATTCTTCATATGCAATGGGTAGTGCAGTCTTGGTATATGCTTGCATGTGTGTGTATATGAGCATATATATATATATATGATTTGTTTATATTCAAGATGAATACAACAGAATTTGGAAAAAAGCATTAAAGTGTGTGTGTGAATGTGTTGCCTGGAAAGGTTCTACAATGTGAGTACAGTACAAGCAGGCCAGTAACGTTATGACTAGACTGCTTCACAAGAACTTTAAATAGCTGGTATTTGTGTAAAAGTGCTATGGGATGCATATATCAGAAAAACAATTTGTGCTGTACAGAATCAATGCTGACTATAGTACAGAGGAGATCAATCTTGCAAATCAGGGAATACTGTAATAAAAGCATCTTCTTTCAGTCAATGAAGGTTAGAAAGGGGCTGAGCAACATAGGAATACTGTCTGGAGGCAATCAATATTAATTATAAATTTATAACCTTAATACCAGCCTTCAAACACCACTTTCTAAAAGGGAGCATTTCAAGCTTTTTTCCCTTGGAAGAGAAGTTTTCATACAAAGGTAAAAATTTTAGTCTGTTCTTGAAGGTCTTAAGAGCTATACTTTTGCCAGTTAACAATGTGGTGTACCAGAATCTGTCGCTTCAGAATAGATTTTAAACAAAGATGCAACCGTTTTGGGCAAGAGAGTGCATCAGGATTGGAAAGCAAATTATGCTACTTGGCCTGGCCGTGCTCTGTAGCTCTCTAGCAGCTGATGGTGGGAGAGCAGACTCAGCATGTAAGACAATTGATGTGTGTTTTTAGCTGAGAGTACTCTGTTTCTAGGAAGTAGATTGTTGGAAGCTTGAAATGAAATCTTGATAGAGTTAGGTGCTAAATGATTTTTATCTGTGGCCTTTGTCAAGAAAATTGTTTGTTTTGACTTTCAGCTTGAAAGGCAATCAGAATGGACATAGGAACAAAAAAGAGCATCAGGTATAGAGTTTGTAACATTACTCGTTCTACAAGGACTTTAGTCTAACATCCAGATCTCTTAACAAATTTGAGAGACTGTTTTCCATTATTTGCATCATTTAAGTGGTGCTTGACATTATAATTAAGAAAGATCAAGGCTACTTCTTCCCAGGTTCAAGTGAAAAGGAGAGATGATTGCAAAATGGATGTTATGGCCAGCAAAAAAATCAACTCCAGAGACTGGATCTAGGCTACAGAGTCTCATGCTGATAGCTACACCTGCTAGGAATGTAGCTTACAGGTGCCATATGTAGTGATGATGGGGTCCCTTTGCTGCTATAGCTAAAGTTGTTCTGAGAAGTGAAGGTTGAGAGGGAGAGCCTTCTTCCAAGCCCCCCAGAGACCTGAAAGCATACAGGGTGCTTTATCAGGCTATAACTGACCAAAGAAGTTCTATTATATGTAAGCTGCCATTCTTACTATGTTGTTGTGACCCTGTTTTGCTGACTTTAATTCTGAGAAGGCTAAGTTTCCCCTCCACTACTCTTCTGTTGAGTAAGGGTGACTGAAACAGGGGCATGGCCAGCATGTTAGTTGTGTTCAGATCTTCACAGGAGAGGCTGTTACTAACCAGCAGCTCAGAGAAGAGCTTTCAGTTTGTTTCTTTTCTTGATTTGGGCCTGCCTCAGTCAGCAGGACTAATGTGGAGGTGTGCTTGATTGTAACTGGTCATTTTTCTGAGTATTGCTCTCTATTTCAGGGTTGGTTTTTTGTTTGGGTGGGTTTTTGTCCTGTGGTTGTATGCTTTTTAGAAAAGTATCTGCAATGTGTTCTCAGGTTGGTTTTGTGTTTTTGTTTTTGGTTTGGTTTTTTTTAATCCTTTTCAGGAGGTTGACAGTCCTAAGAGAATCCAAATGTTCACTGTTTAGTTTTTCATAATATAGCCTGATTTTTCACTTACTTAGTAAATTATAGATGATAGATGCCAAGGCACATGATGCCTCTGCTCTGTCTGTTTCAGTGGTATGGAGTTGCCAGAATGCAATTAAAGAATTGCAGTGGAGTTGTCCATGGAGAGACTTTATTTTGGCTACTGTTTGTTACAGTCCTTTTTCAAATTATCTCCCTCTTCCTTCCCTCCTCTTCACCAGTGTCGCAAGTTATATACGCAGTGCATATTGTTGTGCTTGTGATTTCACTGCCTAGTATTCAGAGGTCCCAATTTTGCCTGCTGTTTAAGTGATTCATGGAAAGGGAAGGCCATCTTCATGGCAACCCTGTCCATCCTTACTAAATTTACCTCCAACTTTCCCAGTTCTGCTTTCCCAGAGCTATCACGTAAACTACACGCTGGGACTGCATTATCTTTTCCTGATGATCTCATGTGGTAGGAGCAGTTGGTTTCTTTAGGTATGTCAGTGGCCTTTGAACGTGCGCAGGAAGCAGGTAGTTACAGATGCTTTCTCAAAGCTAGCTTAAGGAGTTTTATTGGCACTGTTGAAAGCACGACCAGCTGCAGCATGGATCAGGATTGAGTGGCCAGAGGAGGAGGATGGTGTACGACTCTCTCGTCTGCTGGAAGAACTGCTTGTGTGCCACCTTCCTTAATTGCCATTATTCTTAGTCTTGTTTTTCCTAAGTGCCCCAGTAACGGATGTAAATGCTCCAACATGATCCTTGTCCAAAACAGTTACTGTTCTAAGTTAATGATTTGATGATTTCAAGCTATCTAATTAATTAAGAAGAAAATTAATATCATACAAATATTGCTGCACCATACTCTTGATAGGACTTTTAACCCATACCAGTTAGCCTATATTTAGGCTTGGGAAAAGCTCAGAGATCACAGGGTTGACAAGAGCATAGGTGTAAGAGTATTGCAGGGGATACTTTTTGTGTTTGTTTACCCTCAAGTCAAAATTATTTTGTTAGTAACTTTTCTCTTGTTTGTTAGTGTGTTAATTACCCCTATGGTATCAGCATTATGAGTTCAGTGTGAATAAATCTAGAATAGCATGTTATAGGAGGCTTTGAAATGCTTTTTTGCCAAATGCGTTCCTGCAATTCTTTCAGTCGGTCATCATACCATCTCCAGCGTTAGAGGTTTTAAATGGCTTGTGGCCAGTTATAATTCCTTCCATATTGCAGAAGATTTGCATGGCTTCATGTGCTGAAAGCTGAGTGCGAAGTATTTTTGGGTATTGAAACTCCCTATGTGTCCATCGCATTAACTATTCAATTTCAGGATATTTGGAAGGAAACTGGCAGTGTTGTTTAAAATACATTCATTTTTAGGAAAACTACAACTGTGGTGGGATCTGTGTACTATTTACAAGTTTTTCTTGCAAGCAAATATTTGTTATTCTTTCAATAAATAGCAGATGAATAACATTTGAAGTAGTGTTCTTTCATACTTAAAATCAGCATTTGACTGAAAAATGAAATATACTGAGCTGAGATGAATAACTACTGTTTTCTCATGACTCATTATGCACAACACATGGCAGAGTATTCCATTTCCTGATGGCAAGATAGATGCATCTTTCTTAATTGAAGCAGGTCTCCTTAGTCTTTGAGAAGCTGAGCTCATTATTCACTGAGAGTAATTCTGATGCTTCTGCATGGCATCATAAGGTATGACTTTCAAAAATTATAGCAAATAACTGCAGTTCAGAGGACTGATTAGCTATGCTGAGGGTACGGGACCCCAAACTGAGAGAGTTCTGGAAATTGCCATTTTACATCTATAAAAGGGAACTCTTAGCTTCCTGTAATAGACTGAGGAGAGCTAGCAGATACTACCATACTGGTAGTCACACTCCTTCTGCAAGCGAGTGTTAAGGATCTTGTGGCATTTCTTATGAAAGTTGTATTTTGCCCATTGTCATTGGACAAAAATATCACCCAATGCCTGATGCTCTACAGTGTGCTTGCTGTCTACATATAAGGTGATTTCTCCTGTCTTTTACGAGTGTTTTTTAGATACGTGCATATATGGTGCTTTTACATATTATTTTTTTCTTAGCATGTAAAGCACAGTCGTAGTTGTTACATGCTGTGCACCTGTGTTAATGTGTACATACTCTTTTCATAGTAGTATAGCAGAAGTAAAGGAGGGTGTCTGAGTGAGACGGAGCTGTCATTCCAACATGTTGCAGTTGCTTTTGTAAATCCCCACTTACTGAAATGCAAAATTACACCTTTATCCACATATACTAGTGTAAGATATTGTAATAACTGCTTTTGGTACATTTGAGGGTAATTTGCCATGCCTTTTGCGTATCACTTGAAAGAGCAAATCTGGTAGTTGTTCAGTAGTGGCTTCTGCAAACTCTGCAAGTAGCAAGGAGGTCACGAATCATGTGAGTTCCTTCATATGTTTTGAAAGAAAAGGCCACTTTAGGCAAAGCATAAATGCAACCATATGCCCATACCTTGGAGTCTTCACTGAAATTTGACAGTAAAATTGCTGTGCGTATGATTTGTTTTCTGAAGAAGAAACTCTGTTGCCTTTAGACCAGTAGTATAGCAGCAATTAACTTGCTGGTTTTTTTTCTAGTTAAGTATAAAAAATGTTTATGGAGTACAAAATTGGTAACTAGATTGGTATAAGTAAGATTCTAGTAATTCTTTAAGACAGTGCATGCCTTTGTTTCCTTTTAAAAGAAAGAGGCGGCAGTTAAAACCAGAAGAAATCTTGTTACAGTCTGTTCAATAGGAGAAAAGTATGCATACTGGAACTGTTAATCTTAGATGCTTCCACACTAATTTAAGAGTTGTACTATTTAGACTCTTTCAACAACCATTTTATATGAAGAAAAATCTTCACAGAACAGTTTACTTTTCTGTTGAAGAAAAAAAAAAGTGCGGGCTTTCCCTCATTAACTTTTCCACAGTGATCTTGATAGTCAAAGCTGAATGATTTGGCTTTTGGAAATAATGTGAAAATCTCATTTAAATGCCATCACCCAATATTCTGCATCACTACAAAGAGGACAGTTTGCAAAAGTTGCTTCAGGGGCTGAAAGGAATACGCCCTTTAGCACTTAAAATCTTCAGCACTGTATGTGATTACAGCTGTTTGTTTTAACGCGATTCCTCAGAAAGATTACCAAGAAATCTGTGGGTTTGTGCACCAGCAGTGATGTTGGTTGTCACGTTCAGAGTTGTTCTGCATGTAGGAAAAGCAGATTGTTTCCTTCAGTCACAAGTATGACCGGTGCAGATAGAACACAGCGAGAAGATAATCTCAGCCCTAAGTATCTAAAATGCAAGCAACAACAGTACTGGATACATAAACGTAGTAGGTAGCAATTGTGATATTTAAAGTAGTGAGGGTGTTTGCAAAACAATAATGGCAATACAACCACTAAAGAAAGTGCAGGAGGGAATTGTCTTGTCTGGAAGGAAACATGCTGATTACTAGAGGGGTTTATTAAATGAACTCTCTGTGCATCGGAATGGGATCATTGCACATGAAAGGAGAAGGTAACTAAATCTGTATTTGAACAGGAGAAGGAAGCAACAGTTCTCTGTTTGGGTGAAGCTAACCAGTTGCACTGGGAGCATAAAATTAGGCAGACAAGAGGAATGATAGATAAGGGAGGAAGAAGTGAACCGAGAAAGAAAAGTCAAATTTAGAGAAAATGGTGTTGGCAGTACATGCCAGGGGTTTTGGGAGTTGACAGACTTGGCTCACTTGCCATTTCGTATGGGAGCGAACAAGCAGCAGGCTGTGAGCTGGGGTAACTGCCGCGCTGGCGGGAAGGAAGGCTTCCTCTGTGTCAGTAAATATGACTCAGAAGAGCCCAGGGAACACCTAACAGCAACACACGTGTCCCTGTTAGTCACAGATCAGTTGAAGTACTTGCATTGTTCAGTGTGATCTTGTAAACGTGGTAATTGCTGAAACTGCATATTTCAGTGGTACAACTGCCTGCATTAAGTCTGTTCCTGCCTCTTTCAACAAAATACAAGAAGTCTTTCAAAGGAGGGAAGTGGTCACTTGTTTTGCATGTTTTAGAGAGCGGGGGTTTTTTTTAAGCACTGAATGTGGCAGGTTATTGCAGCTGGTGAAACTAATGGAGCTACACCAAATAATGCTTGTGTAGTGATGCCTTCCACCAGCTGAGAATGTGGCCCTGATACTGTTTGGATTGTGTGGTAGTTACAGGCCAAGGTGCCTTTACTCTGTAAATGTTAAGTAAAAGTATAGATACTAAAATGTCTTTAAAAAGAGCTAGCATATATTACATGTTCCTAAATCAAAGTATTGCTTTAAAATTAAGTATATCAATGTTTTATTTACCTGTAGCATTTGTGTGTGCTACTTGAAAGCAGCCTGTGTGTATACAGGTAGAGAAAGTACATAGCAGTGTCCTTTATTGTGACTATTCCTATGGATGACCACCCTTAATTTTCTCTTTAAAATGCCATCAACTCAAACTGTTCAACAGACTTACTTATTTAAAGGAGAACTGAAGCTTAACTTTTTTCTTAATACAGGGGTGCAATCATAAGTACCAGGGTTTTCTCAGTTTTATGTTATTGCTAACTTTACAGATACACCAAAGGAAAAAAAAAAGTATGCTGCAGTAAAACCCCAACTTTTAAGAAGTGTTAAAATGTGTGTTAAGCTATAGATTAAATTGTGTTAGCGTGTTACCATGTTGTAAGTCTCCTGATTTCAGAAAATAGAGCTAAAGTAAATGTTTCCCACATAAAAATACTGCGGGGAGATTTTTTTGGAAATGACATAACATACTCTGCCATCTTGCATTGTAGCCTTTCTCCCCCAGAATCTTGATCTTGAAAACATTTACAGAAAAGGTTAACAGAAGGGAATTTCACAGGAAAGAAATTGTGTTTTGGAAGAAGAGACACAAAATTGTTGCCTAACTATTCTGGAAGTCTCTCGCTGATTGTTAAAGTGATGTTGAGAAGCATTTCAGCCTGGCGGCAGAGGGCTTCTGAGGCAGTCTGAGGGTGCACGTGTGTGTGCACGTGTGTGTGTGTACACACTCACTCCTGAGAGTGCCAGCCTTGCCTGCCCCCAGGTTGGATGGAGAGGGAGAGCCAGACCTCTCTGCCCCTCCAGAGAGAGGAAGGTGCCCTGCTGCTGGGCCCACAGCCCTCCTCTTAAGATTCCTGTTGGTTTGGGGGGATTATTAAATTAAGGGGAAAAGAATGATTTTGATGGTAAAAATGAGTGTATTGGTTACTGCTTGAAATGTGAAGTTTCTGCCTTAGAATTGGTTATGGTCTTAGTCATGTTAATGCACTGAAGAAATTAAACAAACTCATAACTTCTAAATAATTTTTTTGATCCTAAATATGCGTTTATTATTGCAGGCAAGAAGACAACAAGACCCTAGTCCTGGATCTAACCTAGGAAGTGGCGATGATCTCAAACTACGTTAATCAACAGCAGCAGGCGTACCATGGGTCTGCACACATGCATTGCTTCTACTTGGCAAAGGATTTAATAAAAGACCAGAAACTGTGATAACTGGGTATACTATGGTCTGTTTCCTGACCTGCGGCAGTCAAAGTCACCATGAACTGCCATGGTTTGCACTATGTTTATGTTACAATACCTGCATTTCCCATTTTAAGCATGTAGCCAGTGGCAATTTGAAATTTTGTTTTTCTATGCAAACTTATTTTTGTTGGCACTATTTTAGTGAAATGGAAACTTATGCAGCTATAAAACCATTTTTCTCAACTGTAATAAAAATTGTCACTTAAAAATAGGTCAAGATATTACAGATTTAAAACTTCTTTTATTGTTTTTGGGTTTTTTGTAAACTGCTGGAAGCCAATGCATTCCAAGCTTAATTTTTTTAATATGGGCTTTTGGAATTTTGATTGTCCTTATTGTGCTCCTGCTTTATTTTAGATACGCATTCTTATCTTTCTTTCAGTTTTCTTTTTTTCTAAATTTGCAAGACCTTCTTAAAACTGCTGACATTATTTTGCATTATTCCCAAGCTAAACCCAGTGAATCAGAGCTGTTGGAATCAGTTTTCAAACTTTGTGGGTTTGTAAACGTTACAGTTGCAGTATTCCTTTAACTGCTAACAATTCATTGGTTCCGCTTTTTAAATGATAAAATCTTAAAATGTATATTTTCGTGCATTTTAATGCATTCTGCCCCAGTATCTGTCTTAGGTTTTATTCTGTATCAAGTGAGTTTGGGTGGTTATTATACCCCTGTATATAGTACTTTACTGAAACTCATAGGAAGTCGCAGGCTGGCTTCTGTTTTATTCAGGGATTTTTTTAAATAGTTCTTAAAAGGGATACTGCAACTCTACAGTCAGATTCAACAGCATGTTAAAACTGGGAACAGAAGACATCAGCTGCCAAGGTGATATGTATTAAATCATGTTTAAGATAGCTGCTTTAGGTATATTTTATATCTTAGGCTTTTTGTAAAGTGCTGAATGGTGAAAAGTTGAGATGAGGTTGTGTGCAGAAAATCTCATACCATGCATAGGACACTTCTATTAAATCTTACGCAAATTAAGACTACATTGCAGTATATATTGCATTTTCTAACAGGGTATAAGATTTGGGATGAGTTAATGTGTGAATTGATCTTGTCTTATTTGGGGTGATGGTGAATGGACTTGTTCCAAATTTTTCATTGCATCCAATATTTGAAGAAAATTGATGGGAAATGTGATGTCATTTGGCTCTGTTAAAATGTGGTGCTTCCTGTACAGCCTGATGAATAAAAATGTCAGTTAAATACCTTTTTAAAATAGGTGATCTGACTTCGGTGTATTACGAATTATTTTGAAGGTAGAAACTCTGTATGGTTAGAACAGTTAAATCTTTATTAAATTCTATAATTAAGATAATTACATTCCTTATTAATGGCAAAACAATTGATGCAAAAGAGGTCTTGCAAAAATGTAAGCAGATGTCAATGTGAAGGAGAATCTTTGTATGTTAGTAATATGAATATTTAACATTCACTTAAAAATGTCAATAACTGTAAACTGTGAGAATATCATCAAATAGAAATATTTTGATACTTCAATTTAAATGTGATTCACCTGAAAGATAACCTTTTTCACTCTGTGGCCACGTATTCTTCTTGCTCTTCTTCCCCCAAAGAAATAATTTTTCTAAAGTGTTTCTGCAATGAGTTATTTAAGGGACACACGCATGCATCCGCACGCATCCCTAGCCTTGGATCTTCTCTGCCATCTGTGTATTTTTGATGGAATAGTCTGAAGATTTATTTTAAAAGGTTTTCCTAACGTTTCAGACAGTGGTTTTAAACCATAAGTACACAGGAAATTACGCTATCAGATATTAACATTGCTATCTTTGTGTAAATACTGAACTTTCCCTATCATCATTTAGCATTCTGCTGCTTTAGATATCTTAATGCTGGCATTAAGATCACAAGCCCTTACCCTCTGCTGGTTAGTGCAGACTTTTTAAAGTGCATTTTAAGTTATTGATGCAATTTGATATTTTTCATAATTTCTATTTAAACTGAAGTTGCATCATCTTTCTTGAATTCATCTCCTGTAAGAGTTGCCTTAAGCTACAGGATTGCTTTTGCTACTTTTCGTGTTGTATGTTTAACTTTCATAATAAACTTCTGTGTAGTGAAAACAAGTTGCTGTAAATTTATTTCTGACATCCTGGTAGTCCACGCCGACATGTTACGTGTTTATGGGGTAGCCTTCCAACCTCCTGCCAGTGCAAGGCTGCCTTGATGTCCGTGGTTAAAGCAATAGTGACATCCAGTGGTCACTTCACTAACCTGAACACCCCCCTCCCCCGTGTTTCGGGACCGTCTGGGGGGGCATTCGTGTCTCTCTCAAAACCTTTGATACAAGGGCATACATGGGGGAAAATGGGGGCCTTGCTGCCCTAAAACTCCAGTGGGGTTTTATAACTGATATGCCCTGCTTACTCTGAAAGCACGTGTCTATTTAAGTAACCCTAAGAAACTTTCTCTCATGGGGTTGTAACAGTTGTGCGTGCTTCCAGGAGAGCGTTCTTCATGGGCACCTTGTCATAGCAGCCTTTACAAACCTTGCTAATTGTGCCGGTTTGGATGAGGAGGAAAATGAGGTAGTTTGCACGTTGAAATTGAGGAAATGGGGAATACAAATGTTACATGCCACAGCTGAAAACCTCTTCCAAAGCTGCTAAAATTTTAGGTGGTGTAACTTCAAATATCTAATATTGAATGACAATGGCGGTATGTACCGAAATCATGTAGAGGATTGCTTTCTTAATAACTTGAGACCTGCAGACTGTTTTTGGAAGTGCTTACATGCAAAAGGACAAAGTATAGCCTTATTTCATACTTTTAAAATCTGACTCTAAACAGATCAGAGTGCCCCTAATGAAAATGGCATTGACTGTGGCCTGTGGTTCTTCTGAAGATACTTTAATTTGGAAGGGAGGTGGCTTTTAAAAAGGGCATGACAAACGGTGTTACTCTGATTCGATGTTCCTGACAGCAAACAGTATCTTTGTTAGCTACTGCAGGCTCTGCAATCAAAGCCTTTAAAGAGCAGTTAGTAAAGCCATTCGGCAACTTGCCGGTTTACCCGCAAGTTCATGGAATGATTCGCTTTTCTGCCCAAGGTGCATCACAAGTGGAGGAGTACCTTCTTTGTAAAGCCTTTTCTTGAGCGGAGGCATCTGAAGGACAGGGACACTTTGTCCCGACTCTTCTTAGACCCAGTTTGCCTCTTGGGTGCATGAATAGCAGAAGGAATCTGAAAATCTTCCTGCATGAGGCACCTGTAGCAGAAGAGGATTTTTGAAACATTACAATCCTTTCTCTCAATTACCATGACTTAGGGATGCCTGTGTTCAATCTGGCAGTGAAAGACCGCTGGAAATGCTGGAGCTTACTGGAATGGGGAAGGAAGTTGGTGACCTGGAGCTCAACTGGAGCAGGTGAGGTATGGTCACGTCTGGCTTGCTTTTTTAACCTCTTGGCAGTTACACAGCCTCTTTCTAACCTGAGAGAATCCAGGGTATTAACGGTTTAGTCCATTTTACTGAAGTTTTCAAAACCTGAACAAATGGGTTTCCTAGTCTCTCCTGAAGGAAACAGCAGCCATCAGCTGTCCTGGTCTGGGCTCCTGGTCTCCCTTTGGAAAGCAGGAAACTGAAAATGAAACTGTGGGTGAAAAAAGAGCTTTTCTGTTCCTGCAGATCTATGGTGTTTTGTCTAATAATAAGCCTTGTTCAGGTAAGGGCTGGGAAGTTAAATGAAGGAGACGTGGGTTTGGAGAACTCTGAAATTGTGTGGCCTGACAGGATCTTGGCAGGACTTTTGGGTTGGGTTTTTTTTGTCCACCATTAGTTCAGTCTACTCTATTACAGATGTATTTAGGAATCTATCCTGTTGTCTACATAGAAGAAGGACCTATTTCTGTAAAGTTACATTATTTTGTTACTACATTTCCAATGCAAATAAGAGGATGACAAAAATGGCTTCAAGGATGAGAATTACAGTGAGAAGTTGCAGCAGAGCGAACATTTGCATAGGCGACATTTCTCCTAACTCATTTGCCTGACATCCTGTCTTCACACTGCCACAAAATGTAAATCCCAGTCCATGCATATTCATCAGCTGCTGCATGGCTTGGAGCTGCTCAGGGTTTAAGTAACTTTATTAAATAGCTTTCTCAATTACAGGTTGAGATAAGTGAATTTCCAGAATTGCCTTGGGCTCATTTCTTAAAGCTCAGGAGTGAGGGGAGAAAAAAGTAGCGCAGAAGAGCTGAGTGCTGCCTTGGCCGCTGCAGTCACCCTGCAGTGGGTGGCTGTGGAAAAATCAGGGACCTGCAGGAGGGGAAGAAGTGGGAAACAGGAATGCTTCTTGCTCAGCCGTATGCTTCTTACTTGGCCCGGTCCACAGTTTAGCACAGCTGATGAGACTTTTGCTAAGTCTTTGTTGCTCCCCACAGCTCTTCTGATCAGTAACTCAGTGTTTTCCAGCCTGTTAGACTTGTCAATGGTGTCTTGGGGGACGTGGGTTTTCCTGGTGCTCCGCTCTCCCTCGTTCCACAGGCTGTTAATTCTGTTTGTCGTAGGAACTGGTGGCCTTATCACCTTCAGCCCTTTGAAATCCTCTCTTCCCCATAGCAGGTGATGGCTTAGCTTGAAAACAGAAAAACCTTCTAGAGCTGAAGAAAAGTTGGCACCTGAAAGCTCCTCTTTTCCAATTGTTACCCACTGGTTTGCTGAAAGAGGCTGTCCCTATGAGTCTTACACGCTTGCATCCCCAACCTTTTCAGCTTTCGCTATTCATACCGGGCAAAACCCCAGCAAAATATAGGCATAGAATAACGAGCAGTGTAAGAGAACTGAAACTTTTTGGCTGCTGGCTGTACTTGGCCTTGATAGCTCCTTATGTGAATACACTTAGCGAAGCACATGGCTGGGGTGATGGTGCTGCTGCGCGGATATTTCAGGCATATTTCAGGGTTTTGGCAACTTCACAGTAGTGATGCAGATCATGGCTCTTCAGGCCACGCTCCTCGGGGGGGCGGGGGGGTCCGAGATATGAAGAGCTGAGGTCTGTATGGGGGGGAAGTAAGTTGGTTCGTGGAAGAAGCCATGCAAAGGTGGATTTAACTGCAGGGGTTGGGCAGTAAGGCTTTGCCTTTGGGAAGTGAGCAGGTACCNAGAAAAAGAGGGTGGGTGGGAGGGAAGGGGAGACCCTCAGGCAGGCATTGCTGACACCGACCGTTTCCTTCAAGTCTAGCGGGCATGGTTGTGTTTGCCCTTGCTTTAGGTTGGCCAAAATGGTTGTGGCTCTTGGCTTGAGTCTTGAGAAAGGACATGCAGTACTGAGGGTTTGTCATTAGTGCACTGGTTCTGGGTGCCAATTAGTGGATTTGTTCTAGTCTACAGATTTAGTGAGAGAAGCGGGAGGCGTATCTCTCTGTACGAGCAAGGATGCCGGCGTCTGAAGCCCTTGCATCCTGCGTGAGCCTGCTTTCTGGCTCACCTGCCTCTGCCTTCGGCTGGAGAGCAATCTGGAGTCCCTCTCCTCTTCTGCTGCAGTGGCGTTGAGCCCTTTGCAGAGCTATATGTAGGTCTTGTTTGTAATCACATGTTGTATCATAAAGCCTTGGAGGAGGCCGGTCTGAGAGGTGAGCGATGCTTGCCCCGGGAGCTCGTTCCCACTGGGCAGCTGAGCTGCTGCTTGGGCGGATGCTGCTGGCCAGGGACAGGGTCCCTGCTCAAAGGCTTCTTGCTGCCCAAGTTCGTCTGGGGTGATTGGGCATTCAGTGGCATTCCGTGGCCAGAAGTATTGAATGAATTGCCAAGGCTCGTTCCTGGCTTCTTTGGTTGACTTGATCTTTTTAAGTCAATGGTGCAACACCCGGTTTCTATTTTGTACAGTCTTGGTGCAGCAGGCTGCTGTTCTCGGCCCCTGAAGGCAGTGGGGCAGGAGAGGTCGGTTGCAGCTCGATGTATGGCTGCAGGATTCTCTTCTGTGCGTTGTGCTCTTCTGCAGTATGTGCCAATGCCTCTTCTAAAATCCTGCCTGTCTAGGTATTGAAACTGCCCCTGAACAAGGGCCTTGGTCTGCACCTCCGCTGCTGCAGTCCTTTCCCGTGGCAAGCTATTTCTCTGCAACCTCCATTTCTGAGCACACAGAGCTGCACAGGGGGACAGACCTCCTGGTGAAACCCCAGGAGCCCTAAGCTTGGCGGAGAGCAGACAGGTTGGTGGGGGGGAGCATGGATTTGCTGCTAGATTACAAACAAAGCCATGGGGGGAACAACTCTTATCTCATCAGAAGACAATTCTTAAGAAACAGGCAGCTCCATCCAGAAACACCAGACTAACCATCACCTCTGAGGCGGGAATGCTACCGAGCATCTCGCTTCCCAGAATGACGTGTCACCTACCCAGAAAGAGCGCCAGGTCCCCTCCCGCCCCACTGAGAGCCAAGCAGCCCCGTGCTTCGCAGCACCCCAGCCCCTCCTATGGGGCAGCACCGTGGTGGGACACCTGCCCCAGAGGTGGGATGCTGTAGTCCCCATCCCAGCACCATCCTGCTCCTCAGAGGCCTTTCCCAATGCCACCCAGGTAGCCCATCCCCAGAGCCAGGAGCCTGCACCCACAGCTCCTTCAGCTCAGAAGGGGAGGATATTTGGGGATGCTCAGCCCTGCATGTAGACCAGCTGTGCTCCAGTTCCAGGTCATTTGCTCTGGCTGCGTTTGAGGACTGGGGAGGCCAGGGTGAGGAGGGAAGGGAGGGGTAGGTGGTGTTGCACGCACAAGCTGCCCCTCAGCTGCCCGGCGCTTTTCTTCTGCTTGGGCCAGAGCTGCTGGTGCCACTGAGGAGCCCCCGAGCCTCTTCCCGGCAGCAACAGCCCCGGCCGGAGCTGCTGGGCGGATGCTCCCACACAGAGGAGAGGACAGATCCTCTTTTTGGTTCTGCTTTCAGTTCCGCTCTGCAGAGCGCGCCTGGCGTACGACCGCCGGGACCTGGTGTCGGTGGGCCAGCGGAGCGCGTGACTCTCCAAAACCACCAACCCCACCAAGGTGCATTAGTCACCAGCTCCTTCAAAACCTCTCGGTGTCTTGTCCTCTGCTTCTGCGCCCAGGGCAGGACGTGCTGGCGGGACCATGGGGCACCACGCTGCAAAGTGGGACCAGAACTGGGAATAAACTGGAAAGTGAGACTGGAGGGTGAGAGGTGGCTGCAAAGAGAAAAGGAGAGGGGGTGGAAAAGCAGGGGCTGTGGGAAGGACCTCGCTCCAGCTGGTCGCCTCTGGCCAGGGAGGGATGCTGGCCATCCCTCACAGCTCTCCGGCATGGCACACGGCAGCTGGGAGCTGCTGACCATAGCAGGACCTCTTCTCTTGCCATCAAACTCGGTTCGTGCTCAGCTATCATGAGTTTGTAAGAGACTTTTAATTGTGATGGATAGTGGGCCCTTTGAAAAGCTGTCCTTGTTACTGTATTGATGATCTGCCGCCCTTTTAACGTGCTGCCCTGCGTTGTAGTTGCTCAGGCTGGTGGCTTCAACCGAGCAGCAACCAGCAGAGGTTTCCTGCCCTGTGACTGTTGCGTTCATCCCCTGGCACATAGCGCAGGATCTGGCCTCCCTGAAACAATTTTTTGCTCCAAAGAAAGTATCGGTGAAGGGGATGCACCGGCCAACTGAGGTGGAGGGTTCGCACAGAGACTGGCCGCATGGCTCTGTGGCTGTGGCACACGAAGCTCCCTGCAAAGTAGATTTTTGGTGTTTTACGGCTTTCTGCCCCGTGGGCTGGGTGCCACGAGACAGCGGCAGCAAGCACAGATGTTGGCTTGGGTGCAAAAGTAATCCTTTGGATGCAAGACCCTTTCTTGCCAGGGAGGGGCTGGCCGTGGGGGATCTGCACAGCGAAGTCCCTGCGAGCAGCACCGGTGGCAGCGTAGGGCGGATGCACGTGCTCCTCCCGGCACCCCAAAGGGCTGCAGGGCAGTTGGCTGGTGTCCCACAACCATGAAAGCCCAAATATGGGACAGAAATGCAGCTATGGCTATGGGGAATGCAGCCGCTGCCAGCCTGGGCGAGCACCTGGGCAGTTTCACGTGCTGCTCCCCAAAACTCAGCGCTTCAGGGACCGGGGTTGCTCTTGAACATCATTTAACAAAGCTCGGTTGCAGGGAGGAATTTCCAGTGATGTGTGTGTTCAACCAAGTAATTTCCCGCTGTGAACAGGCTGCAAAGGGGGCTGGGATCTCTGTGCGAGGCTTAACGAGCAACTCTTTTGTTTGTTTTATCCGTCACAGCCTATGAGTAAGGTTCGAGTCACCCCAGCGCTGCTCGTTTGCCAGAAGTCAGCAACAAAGAGGGCCGCCAGAGATCTTCAGGGACTCCGAGAGGGTTCCGTCACCCGAACCTGCTGCTCTGACTCATCTCCTGTTAAATGATGAAACCAGAGTGCTGGGGCCGGAGCAGGCTGGCGGGGGGGGGGCCGTGCCCTCCACCCCCTCTTCATACACTTTGCCCCATGGCCCTTCCTCGTCATCCACTCTCACGCTCAAACATCCATTTTGGAAACATCTCTGGAGATGAAACTCAGCCCAGGTGAAAGCCCGGCCACCCGTGCAGCACTCCTGGCTCCATAAGCCTTTGGGATAAGGGTTTTGTGGAGTTCTATAGAAACCCATCTTCTAGTTTTTTTATAAAACCTGTGCTTTAACNCCCGTGCTCTGCCCCAGGGTGAATTTTCCCACGAGTTTTTGATGCATGCTTAAAAACCACAAGCACCTCTGCTACTTGCTGGAAGGACAGTCCCCTTGCATCAGCCGCCGACGCCAGTGGCTCTGTGCTGACTGATCCGGTAAGGGCTGAATGACCGACACCTCCACCGGCTGCCCCTGGTCCTGCCGCACCACCGGCTCCCTGCCCAGCAGCGCCGGGATCTGGACTTCACACCCTGCCCACGCCTGGCAGCATCTCCCACGCTAAACCGCCCTGAGAAGGAAAGAGAAACCCGTGCATCTGTTTCTAATGAAGCCGAAGCCAATTTAGATCTAGCCCTGCATGAATCAGAGCTTTTTAAATATATCTGGAAGGGACGAGTTCTGCAAAAAGCACATAACCGCGCCGGCCGTTGAGCGGGGAATGCTGCTGTCGCGCTCGGGTGATGCAGAGGAGCTGCTGCCTTGCGGTTAACAGCCCCTCCCGCCGCCAGCTTTTACTGCTGCTCTGTTTCCTTCTTGGAAACGCTTCATCCTCATCCACCCAGCCCTCCTCCCTGGCCCCTGCCCTCGGCCCAGCCCTGAAAAATGCCCTGCAATGGGCGGGGGCCATGCCAGCTGCTCTTCCTCTTGGTCAGTATTTAATATGGCATCTTTGGGTGAGCGCTGGGAACCTCCCATTTCTGCCCATTTCTAGACACCAAGCATGGTGCAAAAATGCAGGGGAGGTTTTACAGCTGCCAGGTGCCCAAATCTGGGATGTGGGAAGTGATGCCGGTGGCCACCGTGGTCCTGACTGAGCAAAGCACGTGCTGAAGCCTCGCCGTGTTCTCCAGCCCGTGCTGGGCGCACATCGCCTTCCTATCCCTGACCAAGCATGGAATCACCTGGAAAATCTTTATTCTTGATGGACCGCACGGCCATGAGCCCAGCACACCCTGGGGCCAGTGAGGAAGAGGATGCTCTCCCACGGTGTTCAAGCCCCAGCCCACAGAGGCTCTCTGGATGAGGCTCATGACACGCTGCAGATTTTGCATGAGCAGGTAACCAGCCCGTTGAAAAAAAGCACTTTCTGCCCCGCCACCCCTGGGCTGCAGCATCTGCAGGCAGAGCAGCAGGGCAGGTCCTCGCACCCCAGCCGGGTGCTGACGCTGCACATTCTGCCTGTGTTAACCTTGGCTGTTGCTCCAGCGGGTTTCTGGGTGATTGAAAACATCCCGGCAGGGCGTGCTGAGCGCAGGCGAGGAGGGGAGAAGCCGCTGAGCCAGGGAAAAATGGAGCCAGGGGTCTCCCCTGGGAAGGGCCAGGCTTGGCGCTGCCAGCCCCTGCCCGGCCAGGGACCCCCACCCTGGCACTGGTGGGGCGCAGAGTGCGGCATCGCTCTGCCTGAGCTGGGGCCATGGGTGCTGCCCACCTCGGTGGGACCTAGGGCACCCAAAGCTCTTGGCTGTGGGATAAATCCCCCCAAAGAGTTGGGATAACCCCCCCCCAGCACTTCCCCTGGCACATGAGCAAAGCCCCCCTTGCTCTGCAGCCCGAGGAGCTGCAAACACTGTTTGGAAACGTTTCTAACTGCAAAGCCAAAGCTTTTCAGCAGGAAATGCACCTCCAAAAAAATAAGAGCAACTTTAGAGCTTTATAGCAAATATCTTTCCCCTGACCGAAACAGTGCTGCCAAGTTTGGGGTGTGTTTCCAGCACATTTTTTTGAGCAGCCGCAGGCCAGATTTTCTTCCAGACTTGATTTGCGTTGCTGTTAAATCTCATCGGGAGAGGGCAGCTCGTCTTCGCCATGGGCTGCCAGCGCTTTTCCCTTCACACTGCTGCAGCCCCATGCCCTGCAAGCCCTGGTGTGGTTTTGGTCCCTCCTAGTAGCTTTTGCATTTTTTTCCCCTTTCTTTTGACCAGTCGGATTGCAAAGCCCAGCTCTTCTCTGCTAACATCTCCCCACAGATGTGTGGAATTTAGGAAAGTCAAGTAAAAACCCAGTAATTCCTTACAGCTGCCGATCCCACCTCAAAATGTGATGGCATCACAAGCCTTTGGTAGCAGGGAACTGGGATCGCCTCCGATGGATGCACCCGCTATGGTTCCTTTGGTCTGAAACATTAACAACTGAGCTAGTCTTTAAAAAAAAAAAACAAAAAAAAGAAGTTGTTATAATTTTCAGAAAGCCATGCATTTTTTTCTGAGCCCTGGGACTGGACTCAGGTATTTTCCAGGAATTGCTCCATATTCTATAGAGTCAGAAGGATATTTAAAAAAAAAAATTCAGTTTTTACCTGTTTCTCCCCTGGTTCTTGCAGCTGGAGACTCCTAAAATGGTGGTGCTTTGCCCAACCTGCCTTGAAAACACCATCCCACTTGGTGTCACTGGGGAAGCATGGCAGGGTCCCTCTGGTCACTCTCGGGGTGTTTGGTTTCAGTTGCCCAAATCTGTTTCTGCTCGTGACCTTCGCCAGCCCCAGCCGGGGAAAGTGCCTGGTCACCGGCATGGACACACGGTGCAGCTCCATTCCCGGCACCCCTGCAGATACCGGCTTCTCCTGGCCCCTGAACACAACCCGTGGCACAGAAGTGTCCAAAAGGAGAAAGGTCCCTGTGTCCCCAGGCAGCTCGCTGGTGTTGGCTGTGTTAGGAGCAGAATAGGTGCTGGGGGGCAGCCAGGAATTTTCACAACCGCTGTCTCGGCTGTGCAAAAAAACCCCAACCAAAACCAATGGAGCTTGCAGCTGCATCTCTGCCCGGGACAGCCTCTCCAGGCGCCCCAATGTGCCCAGAGGAGATGGAGGTGACCCCGGTGGGGGTCTAGGCTGTCTGCAGAGCTGATGGTCCCCTGTGCAACACCCCCCTCCTGCTGCCTTCAGAGCAAGTGGCTCTAAAGGCAACCTTCAGCTATGCAAACGAAGCCCTGTGTGGGTTTTCTGCCTTCTAGTGACTTGGGATTTATTTTTTTCTTGTCTCGGCCGATGGAACTAGAGCTGTGCTCTGAAAGGAAACCAGCCCCTCTGGGAATCCAGGGAGAATGCCTTAGGTACATGGTGGGTATTTTCCCATGCCTGGGGAAGCAGAGGGCTGTGCCTGGGTGGCAGGCATGGCTGCGAGGAGGTGCTCCGTCTCCGGCTGTGCCTGCGCTTGCTCTCCTTCAGGATGCTGCGGTGGGATTTTCAGTCAGCTGGGATTTACTGCTGCTCCATGCCTGGGCCCCGGGACCTCCCTCCACACCCTGGGGGGACTCGCTGCAGTCACCCAGAAAGCACCCACCACGTCTGCTGTACAATGCCGCTGCCCTCGCCCTGCCCCCCCGGCAGCTTTGCTCTGCCCTCCCAGTTATTTAAGGGGTGTATTTTAAGCTCAGAGATGTAGAAAGGGCTGGCACGCTCCCAGGACAACAGCCCCCTGTCAATACATCAGTTATTATTTTAAAGAGCAAATCCCCAACGCGGTGGGGCCGGGAGGCGGTGGTGGCTCGGGCACCGGCTGCGGCAGCACCGAGCCCCCCTCCGCCCCAGGTTGGGCTTTGGGGTGATGCGGGAAAACGGATGGCAGGGTAGAGGCGCATCCAGAAATCAATTAGCTCAGGATTCATTTTTTTTCCCTGGTTGAATTTGGCCTTTATTCTCCTTGCTTTCTAATCTCCGAACCTACACGGGGAATTCAGCTCGTACTTTTGACGCTCTTTTTCAAAGAATGCTGGATTTTTTTTACCGAAAGACCAGCCTGTTGCATTCCTCAGTCTGCAGCGCTGGGCACCCAAAGGGCATTGCCCAGCGCAGCAGTGAGTTAGAGAAGTGTTTCTGCAAAGCCCAGCTGATCTGCATCCATCTGCTTTTCATCCAGCTTCCCCACCCGAGGGGTGTGTGCACCCTGGGCCTGGATAGTGTTGGGTGCTGGGGTGTCCTTCATGTCCCATTAAATGAATTGAGTGTGCAAGATTTCTAGCTAGGTATTTCTTCTTTCAGGTATGTTCCTTACAGATGTCACCATATATATGTATATATATATATACATACATGAGTCAGAGTGCCACGGGTGGCTCGTATTGAAGGATGAGCCCGTGCTCCTGGGAGAGGAAAGGCTAATTTCTCTTTTTGAGTCAATAAAGATGTGTCAGAGGGCTGGAAGGAAGGGGAGAAACTGGCAGCACCTCTGCGCTTTTCCGCACATTAAGATGTCACCGTGCTTGGATTTAAAAAAAAAAAAGCAAGCAAGGCATGAAAAACAAATAGAGCAATGTGGAGCTGACTTCAAGGGAAAGCTAATTTCCCTGGGGCTCGCTCCAGGCTGTATACATTAAAATCTCACTTACTTTGACAGCTCTGTGACCTGAAGAGAGATGCTGAGAAACCTGGTGTTTCAAGCAGAGCCTGGCTGAGGTTCTGCTCCCAAATGTGACTGGGATTTCTTTTTTATTGCTTTAATTCCCCCTGCCAGCGGTGGCTTGGTCTGCCTGTGGAAAAAGAGGTGTGACTACGCCTGTTAGTATTAAAAGAGTTGTTTGAAACTAAAATGGACACCTTTTCTTTGCAGCTGGCTCGGAATCGGTGCATGCACAGCCTACGTACGTTGGGTTTTAGAGAGCAAATGCGATGCTTTGCTGTGCAAAGGCCACGTCGGTGCAGCGGGCAGCTCACAAGCAGGCATCAGCCCAGGCAGGAGGGAAAAGCAAATTACCCTTTTTCCACCCAAGAACCAGGGCCTCTGGAGCAGGCTGGCTCACTCTGGGCTTTACGAGGATTTTATGGTTGCTGGTGACACAAGGAACACATGGAGCATCTGACATGACCGTGAGGCTGCTGGTGGGAAGGAGATGCAGTGGAAAACCTAGCTGAAATTCTGTTTTTCTCTTTTATTTTTAAATATCAGAAAACCAAACAACTGTGGTTAGCTGGGTGAAGGATTTTCTTAACCGGTGTTTTCTGTCCTGCTGTGGGATATTCTGTGCGATGGTGCTGGCCTGCTGCAAACCTCCAATGGGACACGGTGGGTGCATGGGATGGGGTGCATGGGCAGCACGTGGATGGCGGGCTCAAGCCAGGATCGAGCATCACCCCCGCGAGGGAAGCAGCAGAGGAGAGGGGACGGGAGATGCATATCACCCAAGGAGAGGTTTTTCTGCTACCACCCTCAAATAAACATGGAAAAAATGCATCTCCCCCCACTCCCTGCCCCTCCTGGAGCCTTGACCTGCCAGAAGAAGGAATTATAGCCGCTTCCGAACCCTCTGGAGCCTCTTGACTTTCCATCGCTTGCGCAGCCCTACTCCAGCCAACCCGTCACTTCACGTGAGACTGGCACAATTCCGTACCCTTGTTTTTTCTCATTTATTTTTAACTCTCTGCTTATGTTGGGCAATGCTTGACCTGGAGCCGTTCATTTTAGATGAAGTTTCTGCTGTAAAAATGGGGGATGGTCTGCTGTGAGGTCTCCGAGGTGGTGGCAGCATCTCGGCGTCTTGGGAGAGCTCCGTCACCCTCGCTTACTGCATGGATGCTGGGGTCTCCTGGGTCTGAGCCGCGCAGGTTCATGTATAGTGACCTCGTTCCTACTTTCTTCCTTACTGAGTCATTCCTGAGCTTGTTCCAGTAGCTTTGCTCGTGCCACTGACTAATTTCTCCTTAACTCTTTCCCCCACCCTGGCCTTTCAACCGGAAAAACTGGATGCAACAATGGGTTGGTTTGGGTTTTGTTATTTTTTTTTTTTTTAATCCTGAGCTTACCGTGGCGGGCTGTGACACAGTGTAATTAGGTCTGGCATTGTAGGTCTGACACTCACCTGGCGACAGGGACAGGGGTGCCAGTGGGGCTGTATCCACCCCCCCCAGGGCAGCCCTGACCCTCCCGCGGCGGGACTCGAACCCGTGTCCTCCCCATCGCCAAAACGACACCCTCCCCCCTCCCCCACGGCCGGAGGGC
>VYZV01006698.1:188231-241756 GCA_013401275.1 Pandion haliaetus | reverse complement strand
GCAAACAGGTAACAATTCTATTTTAATGAAGGCAGACAAAGAATGTTTGTGTTCTGCTTGGATTGTCTTATAGATCTGCAGGACTGCTGTAAGGAAGGACACATTGGATATGGAGTCCTCAGAGTAACCTTCTGCCCCAGGCAGGGCATGTCTATCACATGCTCAAATGCAGTAACCATGGCTGTTCTTTTCACAGGAGACTCAGTCTCCACGCATGAATCCTCTGTTTTCTTGCTGTGTTCGGTTAATGGTTATATGGAGGGAATAGTCCTCTTTTCCAGGTACAATTCCAGAACAATTTTTTTGTTTTTTCAAGCGTAAATTAGAAAATCCATCTTTTAGCACAAAAAAAAAATTTGTTTTGTTAACAGATTGCTTCCAATTCTGCTCAAAGCCACTAGATGGCAAGCATGGACAAGTCATGGGAGAATGGCAATGCTGACTGAAAGTTTCAAAAGTCCTAACGAGCAAGACTTACTTTGCTGCAGTGAAAAATCCCCCTTCAAAATGTAATGCTAGCTGTAATGTAACACCACAGTATTTCTCTGAAATTCTTACAGAAAGAGAGATTCTGGGATATAAAATATTTTGTCAAATAAAAAGAAGCTGTTGCAGAATTTGATCCAAAGGTGAAAAAACAGTGAGTTTTCCATGCTATGGCAGAAGTTATTTTGCACTGTAGTTTAACCGTCTCATCCACTGGGTGGTGGGTTTAGAAGAATGTCTGGGATCTAGGTCACTATAAGCATAGATGATGAAATTCTGAGCCTGGTGAAGGCAAAGATTTTCAGCATAGCACATTAAAGCGCGTGGAATGTGGGATTTTATAACATTTAAGTAATCCTGAAATAGCAAATTAAGATTTTTTTTTCTTTGCTTGCAAAAAAGCAAATGTAGACCCTTTGCCAAGCTGGGCACTGCTTATTTTATGAGGTGTTTCTGTGACTAACATTTTTCCAAGCATCTAAAAGTGTTCATTTTTGATCCAGATCCTATGACATGATTTTCAAAATTGGGGGAGAGGAGGTTGAAGACGGATGGCTTTTATTACCCAATGTATCCACCGGAAATTATACAAAGACAGTGGTTTTTCTAAAATTAATCTTAAATAACTGTCTAAAACTTTGGACCTGTGGAAATACAAAATTCACTTCAAATGATCCTACTGTCATGGCTTGCTGTCAGTGCAGTGTTGCACTGTATAATTTTCAGTTTAGCAAGGGATGAGAACCCAGGGTGGGAGAGCCAAGGCCAGACATTGAGAACAATATGATGATTTTAAAGCAAGTTTTAGAAACCAACAGAGGATTTGTGTTTGTTTAATTTATTTATGTGTTATATATGTGTTTGTAAGAATTGAAAAGAATGTAGTTGATGCAGTCCGCTAAAAATTAAGTGTCAGGTAATTCGATAAATAAAGAGGAGGTAGATGCATGCATTTTAAATCAGGCATCTGGGGTTGTATGTCAAAACTGCTGGGTCTGAGACAAAATAGCTTTGTCTCCAAATTTTAGTGATGGTACATTGAATTCTCTAAGGATCATCTCTGAGTTTAAATGAAAGATAATCATTAAAGAAGTGAATTAAAGAAGCATTTCTTTGCTCAACTTCAAGCCAGATGAAGTTATATTTCATACATAATAAGCCTTTATTGGAACAGCAGTTGATGGTCCAGTGAAGTCTTCTGGGTAGACTTGAGTAAATAAAAGCATTGTATATGAAGCTGTGGTGCTCTGCCCATTAAAAAGTATAAATTTGGAATAACTCTCTCCTTTATAAAAATCATATTTAAATCATAATCCTTCCTTTTGTTTTTATCATTTGTTCTGTGCCATGTAAAAAAATCTGCTACTTGCATCTTTGCTCTGACAGCCTCTGAATGCATTTCTGGACAAGTTGCTTATCTTTTAGTCGCCCCAATTTTCTTACCTGTGATTTTAAATTCATCTGCCCTCCTAACGTGTGTTCAAAGGATAGACTGTCAATCACAGAATCATAGAATCATTTAGGTTGGAAAAGACCTTTAAGATCATCGAGTCCAACCATCAGCCATGCCCACTAAACCATGTCCTGAAGAGCCTTGTCTACATGCTTTTTGAATACCTCCAGGGATGGTGACTCTACCACTTCCCCGGGCAGCCTGTTCGAATGCCTGACAACGTTATCAGTAAAGAAATTTTTCCTTATATCCAATCTAAACCTCCCCTGGTGCAACTTGAGTCCCTTTCCTTTTGTCCTGTCACTAGTTACTTGATAGAAGAGACCAGCACCCACCTCACCACAACCTCCTTTCAGGTAGTTGTAGAGAGTGACAAGGTCTCCCCTCAGTCTCCTTTTCTCCAGGCTAAACAACCCCAGTTCCCTCAGCTGCTCCTCATCAGACTTGTGCTCCAGGCCCCTCACCAGCTTCCGTTGCCCTTCTCTGGACATGCTCCAGCACCTCAACGTCTTTCCTGTAGTGAGGGGACAATATTTGCTTGTATTTCTTTTGTCTGCCAAGTTGTTTTGGGAACAGGAGTGGTCTGTGCCACTCTTATCCCCTTCCACAGAAAGACAGAAATTAGGATGCTTGGTGGTATGAGTTCTGTACAGAATTTCTAGCACTCATTATCACTACCCTGCATTGTCTTTTACTAGCCAGGCTGCCATATAGTGTCTCCTTTCTGCTGCTGCCCAGATAAACTCTCTGGGAAGAAGTTTCCAACCTTTAAGCATCTCTATATGAGTTGGTAGGGGAAATAGCATTTCCAGTGGAACACCCCAACTTGAGTACAATGCTAGTAATCATAGTGAAACATCTTCTACGCTTTACATTGCTGCAGATCAGCTTAAACTGAAAAGCAGGATGCAGGCTGTTTTCATCCTGTCTAAGTCTGCATGGATTCTTGAGGCACTAATGTAGTCAGTAGAGGTTGGATAGGGCACATTTCCTCACAACCAGTTGCTGGTTTGACCTACCATGCTTCTGAAGAACAGTATGATTCAGGCAGGGACCACAGACAGTGCCAGAGGAGAGAGCATGTCTTTTCTTGCTGTTGGTCTCAAAGTAGCCAAGTAGTTTACAGAATTTCAATTTCTAATGAAAAGCTGAAAACAAGAAAAGTATAGCACCTGAAAAGGGATCAAATCCAAAACTCAGAATTTTCTAAGTGCCATAAAGTGCCAGAAAGTAATTTCAAAGTCCAGCCCATAAACAACAAAAACCTCCACAGAATAGTGGTGAGAGTCATCCAAAGTAAGGTAGAAGATTCCGGTACACTTCTTAACCATTTTTTTTTCCTGTTTTATACCTTGAGGCCACTTACATCTTGCCTGGATGAATTGGTATTAGCCAGAAAACAAAACAAAAGAAAGAAACCCCCCTGACTCAGGTCTTTTCTACTGAAGAGCTGCCGTTCATAAAGAGCTGCTGATTGCTGGCATTTGTGGGGAGCTGCAGTTTGCAAAGGCCTGCCCTTTGCGAAGAGCTGCTGCTTGCAAAGAACTGCCATTTGCGAGGTGCAGATGAATGTAAGCTCCTGTCTCAGTTATGTCACAGTTCATGTCATCGTCATGTCACAATCTGTATCACAGTTACATATGGAAACTTAAATAGTAACCTCTTGAATCAGATTGTGTATACTTTTTAATATCAAGCCGAGAGCTGTTTCTTCTCTTATGGGTTCCTCCTTGAGTGGCCTTTCCAGCATACTTTGTTCTGATGTTACTTCTTCCCACTGATATTTTTCCTTCATTCTTGACGTGTTTATTTACCAATATTCTCATTTAAAAGTAGGTATTCCAGTTACTCTATATTATTCCCTAGGTTTCCTAAATTTGTGCAGGAAAACATGGGGTGTGTGTGTGTGTGTGTGTGTGTGTGTGTTGTGTTGCATCCTTTTTAAATGGCATTTGATTTTTTTTTTTTTACTTTTTTCTATTTGACTACTGCCATCTTCTGCACTGTCTTTCTTTCAAGGCTAGATCAAAATGTACTCAACAATAATCTGCAAGCTAGACTGGGGCAGACGCTGTTTTCCAAGCAGCTTTCCTTTCCCCCATATTTCTTTTGTTATGGTATAGAAATAAGCTGTAGTCATCAGAACTGTAGAAATATTTGTACAGTAATTTGCTCTGGAATTCCATTTTACATAATCTCAAGCAATAGCATGATGCTGCATATTCTCTAATTGCAAATATGCTTTAAGTTTCCATCCCCAGCTGACCATTCTTATTTCTTGCAGCGGTTTGTTACCTCCTCATTTTTGCTGGTGCACTACTTGTAGAACTCTCTGGAAGAAGCAGCGAAGAGCTGTCATGGAAATGTCTTTAAGGATTTTTGCTACTAGAGCAAATGATCATCAAATTAATCCGTCTGAGGTAATCATTAATCATTAAATAGGGCAGTTGCCTTACGCCAGTTGGTGATCTCCTAGGAATAACACTAGGCTGGTACTCAGCCTCCTTAGCAATCCAGGTGTGAAGCAGCCAAAAAATCACTCTGCTCCCAGGGAAGGCCCTCACCCTAAAACTACACAGTTATGCTCCCATTCAAGAGGGCCTGGAGGAGCATGCTGCTATTTTCACTCTGGCACAGCAAATTCTCCTTGAGGGACTGTGGGCTGGCAATTTCTTGCTTGAACAGAGCTCAGCATCGTCTCAAATCCACCTGCAAACATGTGGGCCTTGTGTCAAACCGTGATGTGAGCAGCACAGCTTGGGGGCCATGTGTAAAGCAGAGCAAAACACAAACCTAGGTCTCTCAGTTATAGGCCTGTCTGATTTTAAGCATCTGCTATCACCAAACTGCGGAATCCCGTTTTTTCTAATGTCTTGACATTACATATAGGCAGGAGCTTGCTATGTTTCAGTGTAAAAATGAGCTTATAATTACAGATATATACAAATAAACCAGTTACAGTAGCTCTCACCTTTGTGTATTTCAGACTGTTAAGAGACTTACCGGCTACAATAAATACTAATCCATTTCTCTACATACTTCAAAGAGTAGAATTTTTTTTTTCAAATAGTTCATGGGTGGTGAGAAGTGCCAACCAACGTGGCGAGAAGCGCCAGTCAACATGGTCTAGAATAGCAAATATCTCTTCTGCAGTCTGATTGAAAGACCCTTAATGTCACTGCAAGGCTTAGGTCTTTCTTTTGATTTCAGAAGGCTGTGGGATCAGGCTTGGCCCATGGAAAGGATGCAAGAGCCAGAGGTAGCCTGAAGTTTCCCTGCATTTGTCCACTGCAGTTCTTCAGTCAGAGTTACTAAGAAAGGAGAATGATGAAGAGGAAAGAAGACCCATTAAAAGCTCATTTATGCTGCACGGTATGTGGCCTCTCTCAGCAGGGCTACCAAAAGAGGTGGCCACTTGAAGGTGCTTAGGCTTTTCTCAGTTTTGCTGGAGGAGCACCTGAGCAGGTTGTTTATTGGCAACCTCCTGTGCTGGCAGTCTCTAGAGCAGTCCAGTAAGAGATTTTGCTTCCAAAATGTTTTTTTTTCAGAGTGAAGACTAACCCTGGAAGAACAGCCTTTCTTTTGAGGACTGGGAAGTCATCAAATTACTTTGTTAAACATTTTAATGAAACTCACTCTAGAGGTTGATATTTTCAACACACTTACTGCAGAAATACAATTGCTGGCACCTACAGCAAGTGCACCTAAAGGGAAGCAATGTCCCAGCTAATGTTTCCCACTCAGAAAAAAGCTGTCTAGGAACAATGTTTGTCTAAGAAAGCAGGCCCTGGATCTGGTGGTTATAAGATTATCCTGTCAACTCCACTAGCTGAATGAAGTACAGAACAGACTTTGAAACTGAAGTCAAGTATTTAGCTGCTTATTAAGGTGTATTATCACTTAAATTTTTGTGACCATTTCCAATTCTATCAATTATTTTCCTAACGACATTTTATTGGTATAAAGCTGGGTTTTTTTAATAATCTTGCCTTTAAACTCTGTCTAGTCTGTAAATACTCATAAAATACTCCTAAAACTACATGTTGCTTTGGCAAATACACATCTCCTGCAGTAATGAAGATATTAGTGTGTACTGGTTTATCCTTCAGCTGACATATTCTATTCAGATAGAGCCTGTGGACTCACCTTCCTCAGATTGCAAAGAGCTGGCTATAGGATACTATTAGTGGCAACCAGATCTGGTGAAATAAACATCTGTGGGTGTGTTATAGAGTGTTGGCAAGCAGCTCTAAAGTCAAAAGGACTTGGTGTCACATCCCAGTTTCTCAGGACGATGACTCAGGTTTGCTGATTCCCAGGTCAGGATTAAGGTGAAACGACACCAGGGATTCTTTAACTCAAAGCTCAGTTTTTATTTGCTCACAGCAAGAATTGGCATGCTCACCACCAAAATTGGTATGCTCACAACAAAAATTGGCATGAGGCTATGTCAGTAAACTGTGTAACGTGCTAACTATACATCACCAAACACATACTACAGGCCTTGCTTATTTGGGAACCTGTTCAGGGAAGACAATAAGGGGATCCCTCCCATTGAGTCACGAGGTTCAGAGCGGACCCCCTTGCTTTCTAGACTCCTTCTCAGTGAGGAGCCTAGGGGTGGCTGAATCCACTCCTAGTCCCAGACTTGGTCAACAGTTTATGTCCAGTAAGGAGAGCCCTCCCATTGAGTCACGAGGTTCAGAATGGACCCCCTTGCTTTCTAGACTCCTTCCCAGCGAGGAGCCTAAGGGCGGCTGAATCCACTCCTAGTCCCAGACTTGGTCAACGGTTTATGTCTAAAGGGGTGAGGTGTAGGGATGATGGAAAATGAAAAGGGAGAGAGAGAGAGAAGAGAAAGATTTCACCGGTGCTGGGTCCAGCGTTGGTTCAGTCAGCCGAGGGGTCCAGTTCCGGTGGGCTTGTGCACATGGGGCTTCAGTTTGTGTCCTTTTATCATCCTTGCCCCTCCTGCAGGCGGGCACTCGAATTCATTAGGCTAATTAGGTAGCCTTTGGGCCGTGGGCTTGGGGGGTCATCTGGGGAGTAGCTTCCCCTTCCCTGCAGAAGTGATCTTTTGCCATACCTGGTGAGTTGCCCTGCTCAGCACATCAGACCAGCATTATCAGAACAGGGAGCTGTGCACCCTCCAGTACACCCTCCCCCTCCTGTTGCTGATGGGCGCTGATGGACTTCTTTTCACCTGGGGTTCCTTGCTAGGCAGAGTTCCTTGTTATGCAGAGTTAGTTGTCAAGCAGAAGTTGCCCCACCACGATGTTTGAGACATTAACTCCTTCAGTCTCTTGGGAACACTCCAAAAACTCTGACAATCCAATTCAGAAAAGCATTTATCTGGAGTACTTGAGTATAGTTCTTTGCTTGAGTTCCTTAGGGGTGCAGGAGACTACTTCTGTGCTTAAAGTTTGGTGTCAAAGCTAGGTTTTTAAAGGACATAGGTCCAAAGACCGTGACTGTCTACAAGAGTTTTCTTGTAGTAGAATTTTTTTAAGCTGCTGTTTTGTCTAATTAACACATCTGCTGTAAAGCATCTCATCTGGGCTGCTCTGCCTGCTCCTCTTCCATGGAGTCCAGGGAAGGCTTGAGTTTCTAATGGAATCTAAATAAATGACAACAGAAGAATTGTCATGTGTGCACAGAGAAGCTAAGGTGTGTTTCCAACTATTGACCTAACTGTATTGCTTTTGTTGCTTTCTGTTTCTTGAATTACCTCACTGTGCATCCCTTCCGACATTACCAGATAAGTTGTATGGCCTTATTTCAGTGTTTAAGCACCTGTGGTACCACCACTTAGGTGCTAAGTTAAAATTTAGTTTCCAGGAATGCCAAGGTCTGCAGCCTTTAAAACATATTTACAAATAAAATATCCTAAAAGGATCTTTTATAACATTTCCTCTCCCCAAAGGCATGTAAGCATGGCTGAACTGAAATCTTTAAAAAAAAAAAAAAATCTGGAGCATTCTAGGAAGCTTCTTGCTGAGCCCAAGGAATTATGCAAAGCTGACACCAGGACTGATAAAAAAATGGTTATGGCAGTACATCAGAAGATGTACAACATCATCGGAAAGTGCAGAACAAAAAATCTGCACAAGTGAATATTTCTTTGTAGAAATAAATGCTGAGATCATTTGCATGAATAAATACTGAGAATGCTGATACCAACCAGGAATTTTCCCATAAAGGTGATGATTAGGCAAATAACCCATTTACACAAGCATATACATGAGTCTCTCTGATTGTGGTAGTCATGCTGTGCATATTAGATGAATGACTGTACAAGATTTTTCAATGACAGTGTGCAGCTAATCTATTTGAGTAAAAACTCACTGACTTAAACTTTGGATAATTATAATTATTATCCTTTCTCAATAAAAGCATTTGGAAATTTGACAGAAAAAGCAGTCTGACAGCAAGGCTGGAGTCTTAGGGGGAATAATAATATTACTTTGAGAATTTTGTGTGGGAGGTTTAACATTTGTTCTGTTTTCCTCTCTTCTCTCAGGAATATAAAACAAATATTGGGATGGTGCCATGGGAACAGCATTTGCTTTTCTGGAAGCCTTCTTTTCTGCATTAACCTGCTGCCTGTTATTCTAACATTCAATTCTTATTTGTCGATTGCATATTAAACATAACGTAGAGCAACACTTCTGTAACTGAACAGTAAGTTATGTCAAGTTTTCATATAGCTAAATCACTGAACCTTTGGGGAGTGTAATCTAGCTCTAAATGGAATAAAAGATTCGTGTCAACTGAGGGCTCCTTTGACCAGGAAACCAAGAGTCAGGTGCAGTTATTTGGAAGTTTTTATACCAGAAATCTGAATTTCATTGTCTGCATCAGGGGTTACTTCTTTCTGAAGAAACTAACTATGAATAGGTTTCTCACAAACAAACATGAGCAATCAGAAGCAGAATTTGTAAACTTGTCCTAGAAGCATTAACTTTCTGCTAATGCTTTGTTCAAAGACATAAGAAGGCAGGAGCAACAATCTTTGACTTGGGAGGAAAAAAAACCCCACGCACAAAACAACAAAAAAACCCCACCGCCCCACCACCCCAAGCTAGTTTTCTTACCTTTTTCTATGGAGGACACTAGAAGGTAGCTAACTTTGGCAGGCCTCGGAACCCGGGGATTCCTGCTGCCCCAGCCTGCCAGATGCAAACCTGCTGCAGCTCCATGTCCTCAAGTCCAGCCAGCAGCAAGACAAAGCATGTACACCCAGTAGGACTATTAACACAGCTGACCCCACAGATCACAACAGATGGAAACAATGGCTGGCTAGGAACAGGATTTAATAACTCATGACGGAGGATGGTGATGGCTTAGTCAGACAAGCATACTGAGAAGCTACTGGTTCGCACACAACTGACCTCTTATCCACTTTTCCCTCTATTTCTCTACACTTGTTGATCCCCAATCCATCTTGGTTCCTGCCTTTCCTCACCTTTGATCCTTCCCTTTAAACATCCCATAATAAGTTTCACATGATCCCAAAATTCTCTTCCCCCTGTATCCAATAAGCCCTGTATCCTAGCCCTATACTCCTTTGGGCAATAACCTCCACAAGGCATTCTGGGGGGCAGTTTCTTTCCTCTATCGTAGCAAGTTTCACTCAAGAGTGAAGGTACCTGGGGGAAGTATTGGTCCTAAGTCCAATCTGTGTGGACCAGAAAATTGTGCCCCTAGCTACCTACTATGGAGGCATCAGCACCCATCTTGCAGTGTTCGGAAAGACCTGCCTATGTGGAGGTATCACTGCGTGCCCTGTAGAAGAGCAAGAAATCAAGCGGGCAAGTAGGCAGAACCACAGCTGTGCTCTTCCTGGAGGTTGCTCACATGGCACGGGTTGGAAACTTAGGAGTGCTCCTGATTTAGTGAGTTGTCTTCCTTGTGAGAGGCAACCAGGTTTTAGCTGCATCATGCCAACAAATCACTTGGTCCCTGGATACATCAGTTTCTGCATCAGAAACAAAGATTCTGCACAATATTGTGCAGTCCCAGACACTTCATGAAATCAAAAAGCCACATTTGTGTTTGCATGTGAACCCAGAGAAAGCCAAAAGAGAGCAAGGGAAGAGACAGAGGCAAAGAGTTAGGCAGTTAGGCAGACTTCTATCAAGAAATTCTTCTCCCTCAGTTTTCAAAAGAATTATACCTGTCTCAGAGCAGTCATACTGAGAAACAACATGTCCTCCCTTGTTACTGAATACAGACTTACATGCTACATCACACTAGCAATTTTCAGCCTATTGGCTCTTGGAAAAACCAGAGAATAGAATATAGTTCTTCCTTCGGGGGCAAACACTGCCTGCTAGTGCATGGAGGAGCTCATGGACCTCAGTTCCATTTCGGTGACAGTTCCAGCCCAGACCTCTTTGCAATGGATCGAGCTTCTTGAAGTCCCTGGGTGCTGGTAGCAGCCAGAGCAGGATGACTCAGTGAAGGGGCATGAGCTGGGGGTGGGTAGGAATCACGGCACAGGCCAACCACGGGTGCAATCCCTCAGGCTTTGAGCACAACGGGCAGTGCAGCCTGCTGGGAACAGGGTCTGTTGGATGTCCCCAACAGGGCAAAGTAACCCATCAGACCCAGGGTCCACCCACAAACAGCCGGAGATGGGGCCACAAGCAGGACTGGGGACAAGGGTACAATGCATACCCAAGGAGCCCACCCAGCAGGCAAGCTACATAGAGCATAGGTCCAAAGCTGACCCAAGAGCCAGGACTTCAAACAGGCACACCTACAGCACAGCTCAAGCAGAGAGAAACTCCCCAGGTCGGGGCTTTGGTAGTGCTCCTGGGTCTATGGACAGAGGGGGTAGGTGGACGTCCCACGTGAGGCTGCTCAGGGCCATGAAGGTGGCCCTGTGGCACTCAGAGCCCCGACACCTGGCTGATGGCATGTGCCCCTCAAAGCTAAATGGGGTAACACCACCTCGAATCTACTTCATAGTGTTTCTGCATTTTGAAGCAAAATGGAACTTGGATGAGCATAGGATTGCCTGCAAACCTGCTTTGCAGCTGTTGCAATAGTTTAAATACTTGGGCTCTTGTCTAATGTAAAACCTTCTCCACATGCTTGGCTGGATTTGGGAACCTTCTGAAGACAATTAGTCAGATTCATAAATGGGATGTGAGCCAGGTTTCACTTCTGTGAAGGTGCCTGTGGGATTATTTCTTTAGGCTGTAAATACTATTTTTTTTCCCTTTGTTAGCTTTGTTCTTCTACCACTTCGGTCAATGTTGTTCTTTAGTTTGCATTCGATACTTGTAATAGAATAATATGTAGTGTGCATGGGTGCTCTGTTACTTTTCTTCTTTTTAATGATCCACATCCATTAGCTGAGAGGCTGGAGTGCTCAGCAAGCATTTACTGAAGTGATTAACTAAGTTGCATTTTAGAATATTTGAATTTTTTTTTTGAGTTACTGAAATAAAATGCGGACACTTAGTGTGGATGTTTGCACAGTGCTTATTACATTATTTTTTTCCCAGCTTTGTTCAACATAATACTAAAGATTTTCACAAAAAGAAAATCAGAACATGTGACTGATGTGCTTGAGCCAGATCATTCCTAGTTTTAGAATAGTCTATTACTGGCCTTGCTACTGACTGTTAAGTAGTTTAGAGTTATTAAAGCTTTATCTAAAGTGTATTGAGGCAGCATTCGTGTGGGTACCCTTGGGATCAACCTTCCTATCTCTGTAATGCCCATGCTTTCAAACACATCTGGGGTTTTACAAAACCAGCTTTGAGGAACAGGGATGCAACAGTGGAGAGGAAATCTTGGCCCAGCCACTATACTAGCTACATTAGGCTTGTCAGAAGACTAAAATCTGCCTAGCAACCTGTGATGTCATGGTCAGGATGACACTAATTAATCACAGCATGATTTCTTGGCCAGCATCCTATTCACACACCTGCCTGATGCTACTGTGTTCATTGGGAGTTTTTATTCATGCCTACGGGTGAAGCCTGTTTGGACGTGTCCCTGTCAGCCTCTCTCAGGCCAAGCAGTAGAAGATAGCCTCAGCTGCTTAGGGTCTTTCAACAAGTGTACCACAATTATGAATGCATGGGTACAGAAGTAGAAAAAAACCCCACTGTTGTCTTTAGGTGGATACAGATGAGCAGTCCTGGGCCAGTTTCTTGCAACTAACACTAAAATATGCTGGTCCTGCCAAAGCTGAGACTGGTAAGGTTTCACACAGCAGACACACAGGCCTGGGGCTCAAGGCTTTACCACAGTCAGATTTTGTAGCCGTGAAGGAAATTAGGAGATGCATTCTGTACTCACCTCCCTGCAGGAAAACCAGTTTTATTTCACTCTTCTATGGAACACAGATGGAGGAAAGGCTTCTTCCTTAGCATGTTGTCTCTGTGTTACCTGGGCTGCAGGCTGCTAGGCAGACTCTGACTACTGTGCCCTTTTCCGAATGCATTTCTTAATGAAAAGTCCTTGTCTAAGAGAAATCTTGTATATTTTGATCGTTATTTTTGCATACTCATTTGCTTTTTTGGAACTTCTTTTTTGTAGTGATGGAAAGAGAACAGTTTTTCTCCAGGGTAAGCCTGGACAGAGGAAGGAGGAAGACCTTATGTCTTCAAACGTTGTTTAAAATCTCCTCCCTGTCCCTATGCAAAGAAAATCCACAGTTGTTTATTGCTTTTTTCAAGATGAAATCTTAGTCTAACATTGAGTTAGATCTATTTTTTTCTTATATTAAATCTTTGTCTGACTGGAGTATGACAGCAGTAAGGTGCAGGCTTATTGTTAGCAGTTTAATTGACATATTTATTGATAATAATGAGTATATTCAACAGCATCAATCTGTTTGTGAGGATTTTCTCACTTCTTGCAAATAATTACAAGCAGATTTGTGCTGACATTCCTTTAGAATATAAAGACTGCTACTGAGTTAAGAAACAATATCTGGTTTTCCTGTTGAGATTTGTCCTAGAAGTTCAGATCCTGAAAATATATCAAGCCAGTGAGAAGTGACAGAATAACTGGATGCTCTATCAGAAATTCAGCTATAGGATATTGCTTCTATAGATCCACAGGAAGAGCTAATCTATAAGAATAACTTTGCTTTTAGACCACACGCCTGTGATTTTATCACTGCATTTCTTGACTGACTGACTCAAACTCATAGGCTTTTTTCTGGTCACAGACACCTGTATGAACAAATCTTTAATTCATATGCAGTATACACAAGTGTGAGTGCATATGTATAATTATTTAATATGATCAGCTTATCTTAATTATTGATTAGATAATCTAATATATGATTATTGTAATAAATTATGCATTATATAATACATAGATATATTAACTGTATGTAATTTATACACAGGTAACACATCTTACTGAGCAAGGAAATAAAACTGCTCTACTCTGTGCAGTGTTGCCATATTTAGTACAGCCGCACATGTGGTGTTTATGCAAAGGAGCCAGTACTTACATCTGCCTTATGGTAAGTAAATTCCTACACCCTTAATATTCATATCAAGGAAATGTGAGGCATTAGCTCTAGCGAAGGAAACCTTCTGTTTATCTGCAGGCAAGCAACTCTGACGCACTGCTTTGCTCCTGTCCCTCCGTGTGAGCTTGGGGAGAACAGCCTTTAACAGGAGCACATCCATCTGCCGTAAACTATTTGATTTCTTAGAGACCTTTCCTCTTTCTGGCATACACTACATGCTGCGACAGTGAGCTGTGAAGGTGTGACCGGTCAAATTCGTCTCTTCCGAAATCACCAAAGCACATAATTAGTCGGGAATGACTTGTAATTTGGACTAAAACAAAGTGGGATTTATACCAAGGTTTAAAAGGTAAAAAGGGCTGAGGAAAGCTGGCAATTTTCTTAAGCATTTGCCTGAATGAGGGTGCTCATTACCTTTCTGAGAAGAAGGGATGTTTTCTGGGGTGGTAAAGTCTGACCTTAGAAAACTTCCTCAGGCTTCCCACATCTTCTGTCCTTTGTACAGATAGACACGTTCCTGAGACAGATACTGCTTTTATTCAGGCAACTTTTACTCTTATCACCAAGTACAGCTGGTCAGAGCTATTTCAGCTAAATATTTTTTGTTAAAAATCAATCACTTTGTCAAATCATCATTTTGCAAAAATACTTCTTTTAAAAGTAATTTTTAAGTACAGAGAAGAAGTTTTACCTGAACCTTTTCAGTTCCAGCATAGTTCTGGTCAAGATGTAGCTGAAAAATGTCAAAGAGCCAAACATTGTGGTCTGGAATGGCTGCGGTTCAAGTCCCTGATTTCAGGGCCTACTCTAAACACCAAGGTATCCGGCATAAAGCCATCTGCAGTGGTGGGCTGGAAGGGAAGAAAAAGCCAAGACCTCACTATCTGCTTTGTCCCTGGCAGTCAGGGTGCTGCTGTTGAGGGAAGGCTTGGGTTGTGCGGTGAAGGAGCTGCGCTACTACTGAGAGAGGAAAGAAGCAATTGCCAGAAGCAGCAATTGTTGGGCAACTCCTCCCACCCCTCTTCTGGCACCATTATCAGGAAGATGAGAGAGCCGATGAAAGAGCATGGACAGAATTGTACTGCTGGAAAACCTCATTTCCAGGCTTCGGCTTCACAGCAGTTGAAGCCAAATCAAGTGCTGACTGTCATGATCTTGCCCATGTGCTGGCACTCGCTGTGAATGCCTGTCCTTACCTTCCATTGGATTCTGATCTTGTTCTGAGTCTTCAGTTGCCAAAGTCTTTGGGAGACTGCACATTTTTTGTTGGATCAGTTTTCCTGCTGGCTTAGTGCAACCCCTGATCCCAAATCTCAGTGGTGCTACGGGTGTAGCTGGTGATAGTGGACAGGAAATGTTTTGGGGCAATGGGGAGAAGCAATGGGACAGCTTGATTTTTCCCAGGATACTGGGATGTGTGCTCATTAAACTGTATGAACATTTTTGCTATTATTTTCCTTAATCAAAAATAAAAAGTGTACTGAAAGCACGCAACCACTTTGAGTGGAAAGTACATGAATCCCCTGCATGTGATTCCTTTGCCAGCACAGGATTTATTTCCTGCAGAAGGCTTCATAAGGTTAATTTAGCTTGTCCTCTTATTTTAACGAAACAAGAAGTTTATCAGGATTCTGAATACCTGCTTCTGATATATGAACCCAATGTTTTATACACACATCTGTGTGCTATTCTTGTTTAACAGCCCAAAAAAATTAAGAGCCACTGGAGCCATATTCTCTCCCAGAGCCACTCTGTGCACAAGACAGAAGAAGACATGAAGGCTACCTGTATCTCTCGCTGTTGAGGCCTCGTCTGCAATGGCCTTAGTCCTGCCAGTACCCTTTCTCTTTCGTGGTGCTCCCACATTGGCTGGTGGAATGACAAGGCAAATGTATGTGGAGATCTTAATTTCTCTAGAAAATTTTTGCTCAGTAGTTTTAGACCAAGTGTAATGGTTTTGCTTATTTGAAGCAAGACTTTCAATAATGAAGAGGTGGGAGGCACAGCCAATGAGTGTCAGACTGTGGAACAAGTGATGCAAAGTTTATTTTTGGTACAGTTAACAATGCCGAAAAAGCCTGTCTTGCAAATGTGTTTTGGGGAATACTCTTCCACTGACAGGAAACCAGATTGAAGAGGTCTCCTACTTTGGCTGATACTTTAAGCATCAGATACAAGTCCAAAAAACCAATATTCATCCAAATTTAGTATCCTGGAGAGAATAGTAAAAAATCCCCAGGTAAGAGTGAATATAGATTTTGATTCCAACAATTAATTATTTATACATTTTCTATATTATGATTAAAATGACTAATTTGTTTGCAGGTTCAGTATTTGGAATGTGACATGGGATTTTGGGTAGAGAAGTTTAAAGTTTTTATTTTATATATGACAAAATTTTCCAAGTTTTTCCTGTCACCCTTTGCTTTTCAGCAAGTGCTCTCAGACATGGTAATTTTTCAAGATCTAAAATTCCACTTATAAGGATGGCTTTCTATATGCTGCATCACAACAGTTTCGTAAAATGTAAGGAATTGCTTAGGAATCTGAATTCTTAACTGTAGAAGGAAAAAAAAAAAAAGGAAAGTAAGTACTGAGAGTAATTTCTGTATCGTGGAAAGCATCATGCATCCCTCTCAGGTCCTGTTAGTGCTGAAAGCCAAAAAATGTAGGAACATACGTATAAATATTGGAATGATAAACGAGTCTTACTCTAGACAAACATTCACATTAGTTCCATACAAGATGTTTGTAAAAAATATTTTTACTAAAATGCTAAACATCATTATGTAGGCATTCCTAAACCTGTTTAAGTCTGGTTTATATTTGACAATGGAATGAACTTGCAGCTGAGACAGCCACAACTACTCTTGTCAAACATTTTCATTTGAGTGACTGCAGGCATTGCTTATATTACATTCAAACTCTGTGTTGGTTGCATGAATACTGGATTAGACATTGTCTGCAAAGGAAGCTGTATTTCTAACATAAACATGGAATGCCACGCACTGTCAGCCCTGATCTCATACTTTTTGCCTTTGTCTCCTGCTCCACAGGCACCACTCTACCATATTCTGCATTCAAAGTATTTTTCTGCTCCAACTTTTTTCCTGCTTCATGCAGATGCATCAGTGTGATGGGTTAACACTGGCTGGATACCAGGTGCCCACCAAAGCCATTCTATCACTCCGCCCTTCAGCTGGACAGGGGAGAGAAAATAGAACAAAGGGCTCCCGGGTTGAGATAAGGACAGGGAGAGATCACTCCACCAGTTACTGTCACAGGCAAAACAGACTGGACTTGGGGAAAAAATGAACTTAATTTATTGCCAATCAACCAGAGTAGGGTAATGAGAAATAAAATCAGATCTCAAAACACCTTCCCCCAACCCCTCCCTTCTTCCCGGGCACAACTTCACTCCTGGATTCCCTACCTACCCCCTCCAGTGGCGCAGGGGTCGGGGAATGGGGGTTACGGTCAGTTAATCACACATTGTTTCTGCCGCTTCACCCTCCTCAGGGGCAGGACTCGTCACACTCTTCCCCTGCTCCAGCGTGGGGTCCCTCCCACAGGAGACAGTCCTCCACAAACTTCTCCAACGTGGGTCCTTCCCACAGGCTGCAGTTCTTCACAAACTGCTCCAGCGTGGTTCCTTTCCATGGGCTTCAGTCCTTCAGGCACAGACTGCTCCAGCGTGGGTCCCCCACGGGGTCACAAGTCCTGCCAGAAAACCTACTCCGTGGGCTCCTCTCTTCACAGATCCGCAGGTCCTGCTAGGAGCCTGCTCCAGCGTGGACTTCCCACGGGGTCACAGACTCCTTCAGGGACCCACCTGCTCCGGCGTGGGGTCCTCCCCGGGCTGCAGGTGGATATCTGCTCCACCGTGGACCTCCATGGGCTGCAGGGGGACAGCTTGCCTCACCATGGTCTTCCCCATGGGCTGCAGGGGAATCTCTGCTCCGGCGCCTGGAGCACCTCCTCCCCCTCCTTCTTCACTGACCTCGGTGTCTGCAGGGTTGTTTCTCTTACATGTTCTCACTCCTCTCTCCAGCTGCCGTTTCTGTGCCCCATAGCTTTTTTTCCTTCTTAAATATGTTCTCCCAGAGGCACTACCATTATTGCTGATTGGCTCAGCCTTGGCCGGTGGCGGGTCCGTCAGAGCCGGCTGGTATTGACTCTGTCAGACAAAGGGGAAGCTTCTAGCAACTTCTCATCAGAAGCCACCCCTGCAACACACCCACCCCCCCGCTACCAAAACCTTGCTACAGAAACCCAATACAGTCAGATAGGAATTACTCCGTAGAAACAGTCTGATTTTAATAAAGTCAGTAAAAATCAGTGAGGTTTCAGTCAGCAGACAGAGGAATCAGACCTCTAGGAGTGCAAAAAGTGGAGGGTGCTAACAGATGCAGGAATCTATGAAGCAGTTTCCTCCTTCTGCTTGTAGATGTCCTAGATCTTGTGGGGCCATTTGGGATCTTCAAAGAACCTCTAGAGCTCTTCTTCAGGGTGCTGGCTAGAGAGATTTGCCAGTAAGAAACTCTAGTATTTCTAACCAGTTCTGTCAAGCATTCTTTATGAAATGTGCTTTGCTCTGACTACAAGATCTAGAGGGCAGCTCCCAGAAGCAGTAGTTTCTGCAGCAGCTTGTGCAGAAGAGGGCTATCCAATGAAGACAGTGGATAAGCATTCAACCATAGTGGAGATCTGCCATGGGGCATAGTACCCAGCACCAAATGGAGTTTATGTCCAGGCTTGAGTCCTCATACATCAGTAGCCTCAAGCCAGACAGAGCTCCAGAGGAAGGATGCAAACCCTCCACATCTGAGGCTGCAGGGAGTGTGTCTGTGGCTTTTCTCTGGAGCTGCGGCAGGCAGAGTCAGTGTTCTTCCCTGCAGGACAGGTGTGTTGGTTTAGAAGCTGTGATACCAAGTCAAAGGAGGTTTGCAGATTATGCTGCATCAGGGAGGATGAAAAGGAGGTTGACTCCTTTTTGATTTTTCAATTGATTGATTGCAAAGGGGGCAGGGTGAGAGGTACAAGAGACATCTTGAGATGTACCCCCTTCTGCTCTGTTTTCTTGTTCTCAAGTGTCTGTACACAAACGCACATGGCCTGGGAAACAAGCAGGAGGAACTAGAGCTCCATGTGTGGTCACAGAACTGCAGTATCATTGAAATGAGTGAGACGTGGTGGGATGATGACAAGGCTGAAATGCTGCAGTGGATTGATACAAGCTAATTGCGAAAGACAGTCAGCAAAGACAGAGAGGGAGGTCATCTATGTGAAGGAGCTCGGATAAATGGAGTGCTGAGTGCTTCTGTGAGACAGATGACAGTCTGGTTGAGAGCTTGTGAGTCAGGACCAGAGGAGAGGGCCACTAAGGGTGACATTATGGTGGGAGTTTGTTACACAGCATATGATCAGGGTGAGAAACTGGTTGAAGCCTTCTTTAAACAACTTGAGGAAGTCTGGATCACAGACCCTCATTCTTAGGGGGTAATTTAACCTCACTGACACCTGCTGTAAGTGCAACGTGATGGGAAGTGAGCAGTGAAGATTTCTGGAGGGTGTCAGTGACAATTTTTTGATGAGGAATGAGCCAACTGGAACATTATGAAACTCAACAAGGACAAATGCAAAGTCCTGTGCCTGGGAAGGAAGAACCTTTTGCAGTGATACAGACTGGGGACAGACTGGCTGGGGCAGCTCTGCTGAGAAGAACCTAAGGGGTCCTGTTGGACGGCAAGCTGAACATGAGCCAGCAGTGTACCGTAGCAGCAAAGAAGGACAATGGTATCCTGGGCTGTTCCTGTATTAAACAGGAATGCTGGCTACAGGCTAGAGGGTCTAGGGAAGTGATTATCCCCTTCTATTCAGCACTTGTTAGACCAGATCCAGAATACTGCGTCCACTTTGGGGTCCTACATTATGAGAAAGATATCAATAAATTGGAGTGAATTCATCAGATGGCCAACAGGACAGAGAAGGGCTGGAGTACTTGCCCTACGAGGACAGGTTGAAAGAATGGGTCATCTTCATCCCAGAGAAGAGAAAACTTCTGGGAGACCTAATAGCAGCCTTGCAATACTTAGGCAGTGATCATCATGAATATGGAGCTAGGCTCTTCATAGTGGTGCATGGTTGGAAGATGAGTGACAATGGGCATTAAGTTGAAACAAGAGAGGTTCCCACTGGATATAAGGAGAAACATTTTCACTATGAAGACAGTAAAGCATTAGAACAAGTTGCACAGAAGCTATGCGTTCTCTACCTACGGCAGCTTCATGACTAGAATGAATAAAGCCCTGAATAATGGGGTCTAGCTGATGCTTCTTTGAGCAGGAAGTTGGATTAGATGATCCCCTGAGGTCTCTTCCAACCTGAATTATTCTGTGTTCCTATGATTCAGAGGTATATGGGGGTTTTCCCCCTCAGCAGTCCAAGTTTCTTTGTAGCCACAATAATTTCCATCTGCTTTCTCTGTGTCCACTACCAGTGGTTAACATCAGTGCTTTTGGTCCTATTTCCAGGAGAGTGGTCTGCTATTGCTCTTCTGGGCCACCACTTAAAGTAGCCTCAGGAACTTCTGAATTCTTTCAGAAAGTTATTGGTGACATACACGATCCACATGGAACCTTAGCCAAAAAAACCATATTGACAGACTTTTCTCAAGTCTTCCTTTGCCCTGATTCCTTTCTCTATGGCTGCCAATTGCTAAAAGTACTTGGGATCCACCTTGATCAAGCAATGGCAATGGTTCTGAGACTCAAAGACCAATGTACCAACCATTTGGTTTACCCCTTCTTTTCCCAAGAAGAATAGAATCATAGAATCATTTAGGTTGGAAAAGACCTTTAAGATCATCGAGTCCAACCATCAGCCGTGCCCACTAAACCATGTCCTGAAGTGCCTTGTCTACACACTTTTTTGAATATCTCCAGGGATGGTGACTCAATCACTTCCCTGGGCAGCCTGTTCCAATGCCTGACAATGTTTTCAGTAAAGAAATTTTTCCTAATACCCAATCTAAACCTCCCCTGGTGCAACTTGAGGCCATGTCCTCTCGTTCTGTCACTAGTTACTTGATGGAATTGACCAGCACCCACCTCACTACAACCTCCTTTCAGGTAGTTGTAGAGAGTGAGACGGTCTCCCCTCAGTCTCCTTTTATCCAGGCTAAACAACCCCAGTTCCCTCAGCCGCTCCTCATCAGACTTGTGCTCCAGGCCCCTCACCAGCTTCGTTGCCCTTTAATGTAAAGTAATGGTTGCATTCACTCCAACCGTCAGCCTAGCTGTTTTTAAGAGAAATGCCCCAAAAAGTTGCATACATACCAATCAAGACTGGCCCATACTAGTCAGCTTCCTTCTCTGAAAGTACTGACAGAGCCAAAGGGAACCTTTGTCTGTCACTTGAAGTTCTCAGAGAAAGGAAAAATGCTACACTCTCTGCGGCAACATGGTATTAGAATGTAAGGCCACCAGTTTTACACTAGCATAAAGTTAATAACATGTTAAAAAAGCAGGATGAAGAGCATATGTCCCTTATCTCAAAAATATTGATGAAACTGTAGTTCCTGACAGGTATTACATCTCCAGTTGTTTCATAAGACTTGCTTGGCAGAATAATATTAAAAGCAAGATAGTTATTATTATCCAACATTAAATAAGCCTTTTGAGAAAGTGGTGTAGAACATTCTATTAGTTAATGGTGTTTATGTGCATTTACGATTTCATAATCTGTTTGGAAAGCAATGACTGAGAAAAATAGAGTCTGTTTATACAAAAAAGATTACCTTTCCCTCCCTCATGAGTTTTAGCAGGCACTGCTGACACTAATTTTTCAGGAAGCATTTCATATCCACTCATGTAATTCCTCCCATGTTCAATCATGGTTTCTTCCTCACTAGAGTTGTAGAAGATGGCAAGCAAAGTATCTCTCAGCAATTTTTCCATCTTCAACCAGCATGGCATTTTCAACAGAAATGTTGACAGTGTGAATTACAAATATGTCACATTTCTGCAGAGCGTTTCAAAGTTTTACAAAGGCACACTACCTGAGTCCCCTGAAATAACCAAAAAGATCAGTTTGTAAGATACTTCAGGCCTCATAGGTGACTCAAAATTCGATTCTTCATTTTGTTACTCATTCAAAAAAAGAAATAATTTGAATGAGTAAGTTTAAAATTCAGATATTAATTTCTTGTGCAACATCCATTTGAATAATCCAGATATTTCAGATGATCAACTATTGGCAACTGATTTTTGAGGAAAGGGTTATTCAAGTGCATTTCATAGTGTTCAAATGTTTTTTGTGCTCCCTTTAAGAAAAGGCCCCAGTTATATTTTATATACTTTCAATCAATGGATTTTAGCTTGGTGTCTGTTGTAGTTTAACCCCAACCAGCAACTAAGCACCACGCAGCTGCTCACTCACTTCCCTCCCGCCCCCCCCAGTGGGATGGAGGAGAAAATTGGGAAAAGAAGTAAAACTCGTGCATTGAGATAAGAACGGTTTAATAGAACAGAAAAGAAGAAACTAATAATGATAATGACAACACTAATAAAGTGACAATAGTAATAATAAAAGGATTGGAATACACAAGTGATGCACAGTGCAGCTGCTCACCACCCGCTGATCGATGCCCAGTTAGTCCCCGAGCGGCGATCCCCCCCCGCCCCCCCAAGTTTATATACTAGATGTGACATCACATGGTATGGAATACCCCATTGGCCACTTTGGGTCAGCTGCCCTGGCTGTGTCCCCTCCCAACTTCCTGTGTCCCTCCAGCCTTCTTGCTGGCTGGGCAGGAGAAGCTGAAAAATCCCTGACTTAGTCTAAACATTACTTGGCAACAACTGAAAACATCAGTGTGTTATCAACATTCTTCTCATACCGAACTCAAAACCATAGCACTATACCAGCTACTAGGAAGACAATTAACTCTATCCCAGCTGAAACCAGGACAGTGTCATATGCTGACATCAAATGACTGTGAAAGGTAACCAAGAAAACCCCCCACATTTTCTGTGGAAATCGTTATGGCTCAGATAAGTTAACAGTTAAAGAAACAGTGCATTTTATAGGCGTAAAGATAATTCTCTGTATATATCTCTTCAGAAGTCTATAAAAAACCTCCAGGATTTGCAGTATGAGTGTACCAAATATGCTAGTCACATTTGATTTCTTGGATGATGCCAGGTGAGTCAAGACATCTCTAAGTAAGGAATGTGGAGTGGAAAGATATCTTATTCTGCAAGAACAAAGAAAACTTTCTTCTTCCAAGCTACCATCCAAGTCCATGCCTGTCAGACCCATGGTCCCTGCATATGGAGTGATACTTTTGTCACCCTTGGCTTTTGTGTTAGTTTGTATTGTCAACTACAACTTGCAGTTCTTGCAATACTTGTACTATTTATACATGTATTTCTTAATGTCACAATTCCTGAAGTCATGCCAGTTTAAAAATAGCAATTTACAATATTTTGGGAGAAAAGTGTTAAGAAAATATCTAATTTCTCATTTATTTCAGACTCACTTGAGGAGAAAAAAATGCAAAAGAAATAAAAAGTATTCCTAATTAATTATTTTTTACAATCTCATGTGTTTTTAGGCTTGGGTTATGATACCAAAAGTATTTGTAATTTTTTGGAAAGTTATGTGACTAATATTTAGCTGTCTATGTTTTATGTATTGTCAGACTAAAATGTTCCAGTTCCTTTTGCCTTAGTGGTCCTGCAAAGACCCTTTCTTTCCAGAAATGAGGAGATGATGGAGACATCGGCACTTGTGACAATGGAACAATCCAGTCCCACAAAGGAACCAGAAAATATCTCCGATTTCCCTTCCAGATGAACCTTTTTTCTTTCTCCTTTTGCTTCTAGCCATTATCATGAAAATATTATCTATTATAGCTGCTGTACAGAATAATAACTGAGTGTCAAAATCGCCTTTATGGCTTGTTTGGATGTGATCCTGAAACTTGTGTGGAATAAATTCAGAATGAATCCCGAGCTGACCCCTTTGACTTCTCAGAGACACAGTGATAGTGCAGAGTGGAGAAGACGGTCACCTGAATTTTGCTCAGGATACTTCAGGCTGCTGAAACTCAGCTGTTCTACAAAGCAGGTTACCTGGCCACATGTCCGACACAACAGTAGGCACCAAGCTGGAGACAAAATGGCCTTCAAGAGCATTCTCTTCTATCCAAATGCTTCAAGGAAGGAAGGTGATGCTCAGTGAGTCATGTTGGGAAGATGGGACAAAAATAAGAGAACTATCAAAAGTCAGATTTCTCATAGAGATAACGTGGGGAAGAAATGGATTGAGATATGGTCAAGAGAGGGGAAACTGTCACCCAAGATAGGGAGTTTGAGGATAAATGTGTGTCTTAATTACTGAAGAATCAAGTGAAGCACTGCCCAATGCCTTTACAGAGACAATGGCAAATACTCATGGAGTCATTTAAAAGGTCAATGTTTCTTTTGCTTATCTGTACTTTGATAGCTCTGGTATCAGAAGTCCTGGCAACTGTAACAGCTACTGCTGTGGCATAATCAAAAACCTTGAGATGGTGAAAACAGTCTAGACGTACTGGTGTGCTGGACCACAGTCTTGAATTTCAGATAGTCATGTTTGTTAATTATAAGATACTGAGGAATGCATATATAGATTATGATTTCTCTCTCTTTCTGTTCTCCTCCTGATCTTTCAAAGACACAGAACACTGTATTCTAGCAGAGTAGTAAGGAACCAAATGTGTTGCTGGTTGTTATTTTGTGAAATAATGTTGCAATTAAGATTTTTTTTTTAAATCAGGATCAAATCCTTTAATACATTCCAAAACTATCCCAGAACTTCCAAAGGAAATGAAGCTTATGCAATCCTCCTGCCTTTGTGTGTGTGTGATGTTATGTGTGTCTCCACATCCACATCCTTCCTGTATTTTTTAGCTAGTTTGTTGGCTTGTTTCAACCATTTGGTACAAGTAGGGCCTCCAGCAGATTATTTTCCTACACTTTTCACAGACAGGCAGCAAGAGGTAAAAGATCTGATTCATTTAATGGCAAGTGGCTAGGAGGGAGCAGTTTGGGTCCCCGCAGCCTTGGTTTTCCTTTACTTTTGGTCACTGTATTGCTCAGGCAAATCCTTCTTACTGCAGTTCTGTCCTTGCCAGTGTCCCAGGCAATAATACTTAGCTGCATTCACTCCCTCTCTGTTTTTCAGCTGCTGGCTAATGATTCTACATACAGATCTGAAGTAGCTGGATGCCTTGTGGTCTTACCCAGTTTTTTTCTAAGAAGATGGAGCTTACACATTGCACTTCCTCTTTGCTGAATTGATTTTTCTCTTCTCCACTCCACACCTTGCTTCTATCCTCTGATAGAACAAATACTTCTTCTGTCCACACCTTTTCTTCTATCCATGTGCCATGAATTATGACTTAGGCAATTTCAGCCAAGCTTGATGGAGAAGCATAGACTTGCAAAGATATTGCTCCAAGTTCTGTGAGAACTGGATGAAAGAATCCTAAATTCATCCCTACAGTGAGGGAAAGGCAGAGAGAGTTTCCATCTTTCAGGCAATCCAATATGCAGAGATCATCTGGGCAAATGAGTCAATGAGAGAAGCTCTGGGGACCACCTGACAGGCAGAGGAGCAGGTCACTGCCTACAGCAGTGTGGGACTCATGGGACGCTGGGCAGAAGCATCTTGCTTAAAGGAAAAACTAAAGGTGGAGAAAGGTGGGGGGATCACAATAGTTTGGGGAGGAACAAGCATGGCGAAATAGATGGCTAAGGGTCAAAAAGGGACTGGTCATGTGTAAACAGATGGCTGGTCAGTACGTTTTTCTGGCCTGGTCAGTGCAGTCGGTTGTGTCTTCTAATTAAACTCGATTTCTGACCATTTCCTGAGTTAAGAGACGCTCTATTTTGTGTGTTTGTTTGTGTATGGAGGTTTAAGTGGCAGCACCTGGAGTGGGGACCATAAGTCTGAGCTGGATACTGGAGAGACTAGAGGGTGTGTGAGTTGGATACCGGTATGTGAGTTGGCTACTGGAGCGAGCAGGAGGTTCAGGCCAGCTACTGGAGAGACCATAGGGTCTAGGGTTTGGTTGTTGGTAGGGCCATAGGTCTGGACCAGCTATCAGAGAGAACGATTTGCATGTGTGTGTGTCTGTATGCATGAGGCAACTGAAAGACCAGGGGATCAATGGGACAGCACGTGGGTAGGCTGCATGTTTAAGGCCAGTTAATGGATGGATTGATAGTGAGTGTGCAGATGTGTGTGTAAGTCTGAGTACCAGCAACTAGAGTGGGACTGTGGACTCTGGGGGATGGTATGTCTGGGTGACAGCAACTGGAGAGACAAGGGAATCCAGGGGCCAGCTACTGGATAGACCCAAGTGTCTAAAGAGGGGAACATTGTATATATCTTCACATATTATCCACAAACGGGCTTCCATCCTAATTAGTCACAGGGAGGAACAGGATGGTGCTGTTTGTGTTTGTGCGAGTGCTATGTTTTCTGTCTGTGCTGATCTGTGTGGCCAGCCATGTGTACTTACATACTATATATGTTTGTGTGCCTATTGGGAATACATGCTCAGCCTCACTACAGGCAGGACCTGGGGAAATGGTGCTTCCGTAGCCTCACCTCTCTCAGGCTACCGGATTTGGCAACCCCTGACAGGTACAGATATTCATGTTATTAAACCCCTAGAATAGTCATGATACAAAGTAATTTTTTTCAGTCACTTAAAAGGAGTAGGAGGGATTCTGGGCTTCAGGACTCAAGTTAGTATTTTCAAGAAAAATTGGTGAGATAGAGATTATTGTTACTACTTCCTTTACCTAAAATGTTTTCCTTTTAGAGTTTCATAAAATCAAAGCTTTTAAAAGATCTTTGTGATTTTTTTTGAAAAAGATGTGATTAAACTAGTTTTAGAGTAAGGAGAATTAATGATTCCTAACTGTATATTTCTCCAACAGAATGTCATCAAAATAGGCATTTTCCTAAAATACCCTAACAGCCGCATTTTTTTTTGTAACACTTTGGTCCATTTTCAGCTATCACTAATGGCGATAGAGCTGTGATGCAATGAGCAGCTAGGACTGACTGCTCCACAAGGGAAGGTGAGCCAGGAGCTGAGAGCGATGGCAGCTCACGTAGAGACCTTGCCAACCTGGGCACTGTCCCACAGCACCTGAGCTGGGCAAGGAAAGCAGGGTGCTAGTAACAAGGTCGGTCGGCAGTCCCTGGCAAGGCAAAGCAATCACTCAGATCCAGGGTCCGTAGTCAGAAACATATGGAGTCAGGGCTGGAGATAAGGCTACACTGTGGGTCCTGAGTCCATCTAGGAGACAAGCTAACTGCGGCATAGGCCCAAAGCCCATCCAGGAGGTAGTACCGGAGACAGGACCACAGATAGGCACACTTGCGACATACCTCAGAGACTGAAACCCCACTCCTGATCTTTGATGGAGTTCCTGGCACGACGGGCAGATGGTTTGAGTGGAGGTCCCTGATGAGGCTGCTTAGGGCAATTAATGCATATTGGTGCACTCAAGGCCCTGACAGGCTGCTACTTTTTTGCATCAAACTCAAGGGAATGTTTTAAATGAAAAGAACAACAACTCGAATGCTAAAGAGCTAAGAACTTAGCTAATGCTAAGAATAGCAGTACTGGCTTCTCCTCCATATTCCTATTATCAGAAGCTGCTGCTTAGCAGTAGGTCAGGCTTCAAGGTTACGCAGGAAATTTAGAGGTGAGCAGACCCTAATAGTCCTTCCTTGTCTGGACATACTCATGTTGGTAATAAAAATAATTTATCTGAGAGCTTAATGCATTAGGCAATATTTAAAAAAATTCTGATAAAGCACATTTGTATAAATTTATTACTAAATGTAAACCTTGGCCATGCCATTAGTTTTATTACTACTGCTCCATCTCTCTTATTTTCTTATATAATTATTTGGTTGGTTTTGACTTAATAAATAAGAGCCATTACCACTATCAGAAATGATAAAACATAAGCAGAGATCATTGTTTGTGCTTTAATCACCTAAATATTGTATTTATTTTTACATAGTGTTACTATTGTCTTGCAATTCTTTCATATATTTAGCTTGATTTCTCACCATTTGGGGTTTTCACTGTAACATGAAACGAATGAGCAAGTTAAGGGCAGACTAACAAAGGGATAATAAATCCCTGAGAAAATGTTATTAAAGAGAGGAAGTTCATCTAAAAAAAGCTGCCAAGAATGAGGCAAATGAACATCTGCATTGGATTATAATGCTGCAGGAAAGCTAAAATGAGTCTGTGCTAAAAGAATCCTCTGTTAATCTTACTTGTTTTTTCCATTTCTCCTTTGTTTACACTTTCTTGGAGCCAAGGAAACACCAGTTTCTTTATTAGGACAACTACCATCCAGATGTGCAAACAAGTGCTTGTAAAATCCCATTTTTATATATGCTGGCGTCAGGGCTAATAACAACAACAAAACAGAATGCAAAACTTCAGGTATTTTTTGAGCAGTCACGTCTGTAAACACAAACTTTACTTGAAACAATCCCTGTGCTCTGCAACAGCAGCTACTATTGCCAGGAACTGACTTATTCAGTGCCCTCTCTCCTGCTGTTTGTAGCACTTCTAAACGAAAGAGAAAATTCCTGAGTAACGGAGCAGAAGCCCTGTGATCAGCATGTGTCCTTGATCTGTGGAAGGACTTTGTAAATCTACATACACTTTCTATCAATTGCATATTGGTCACACCTTACCAAATGCACTCAGTTTTAAATTAAAAATGTAGCGCTTTTCTGCTTTTTGCAAGTTCACCTGTGTGCCAAAAATCCAACCAAGTCTTTTTTCTTTGCTGGTGTATTACCCACTATCAAAATTGTCTCAAAGTAAATCCTTAACTACTCTTGGAAGATCCCACTTCAAGTCTGGGCACCTCCTGTACTGCTGCCATTGCCATCGCAGGTATAACTGGTTGATACGTACTGCTCAGTTTTGTTGGCAATACTCAAGAAAACGTAGAAGCTGGGCATGCAGGACTGAGAAGGATAAAAGTCTGGAAGACTAGCATTTTGTTGCTCTAGTTAGCAAATGTGATTGTTAAGTGAGTCTTCTGGTTTGTGTTGGTTTGGTTTCTTCCAAGAAGAACTGTTCTAGGCAGTCTGACTTAAAAAGTCTGACAGAGAGGATAAAAGAAGCTACAAGTAACTACCATGCTTTATTTTTGGAAAATCTGAAATCAAGAGCTGCTTCTCCTCTTTTCTCTTACAACTAACATTCAGAAGCTTAGCTTTAGCTTTTCTTGAAAATACATCCTGCTGGTTTTGTTTGATTATTTGTTACATATATAACTTTAAACTGCTGTTTAATCTTTAAAAAGGTTGCGATTTCCTTCAATCTTGGAAGACAGAAAGAGAAATACCTCTTCTCTCTTCCTCTGTTGCTCTACAGTGCATACCTCTCACGCATGATCCTGACTGATGTGAAAGTAACGTGCAAAAATATATTTTCCCTCTTTGACTTCCTCTTTGCAAAGCATGTAATTTGAATGTTTTTTTCTTTTCTTTTTGCTGGTGTTTTTGTGTAACCAGTACATCAAAGAAGTGGGTTTTACAGAACTGTTGTGGAAGACCTGAAGTTTGTGGCGGCTCCAGCTGAGCAAGGCAGTTAGAAGAGAACACTGAAACCCAAGTAAAAGGTTTATACCTATGCTTCAGGGATGGTAAATATAGAAGTGTCATCAGCCGGTTTGGCTAGGCAACAATATGAAAAGGTTAGCTTTTCTTGAAATGTGTTATAGGTAAGGAATTAATGTTTGATGTCTTGAGGAGTGACTGACAGCATTAATATACCAGCACTCAATTTATACCATGGTCACAGGTATCCCAGTATCACAGAAGGCACCACGCTAACAGGTGTAACTCTGTGTCTTAGACTTACTTCGGGTGTTCTGTTAATTCAGTTCTATCACATAAACGCAAGCGGAAACTTGAAGCACGTTAATTTAAAACTGATAAAAAGAAAACACTGGAAGTGAACAACAATGGATTTTTTTCCATCTGAGAGCTGACTAGATTTCTAGCTGGCTTTAGGGATGTGCTATGTGTGCTGAGGAGAACTGCTTGACAGAGTGCTCAGCGTTCGCAGTATTGGCTCCTGCCCTTAAATGCTTTATATTTTGCTAAGCTTGACTAATTAGCTACTACAATTTCCTACTCAGGTTGTCTGCCTTAGGTTGTGTTACACGGAAAGCTTAAAGTAATTCCACAATGTCTGATAAAATATGAGGAAAATCTTAATAAGCTATGCAAACTTTAAGCCATTAGAAAGTAATATTTCAACACCCTTAGTGAAAGTGAATGGCTAAAATACTGAAAGTGTCTGACTGTTCTTGGCTCATTACTCCAAGCAGAGTTCAGGACTGCATCAGAACTGAGAGCAGAAGGACTAGACTACTGATATGGCTTACTCTTCTGAGGCCTCACTGCATGGAGGAGGGAGTCATCTGTTTTCAGTGATCACCAAGAGATGAGCCTCTCAGGCAGTGGGACTGGATAACATAGTGGAGGAAATGGTTGAAAGGCATGAAGTGGGGCAGAAACTGGGTTTACAGTCTGCAAGAACACTGAAAGACAGGCAGGGACTCGGAGCTGGAAGAAAAACATACTTATAATCAGGTGAGACAGTGATGGAGTGGGTAAAGGGAGTGGGACTCAGGGTGGCAGGAGGTTAGTACAGGCTTCTTTTTGCTGTTCAGCTGGTTTCTGAAGCAATGAAATATGATGACGGTATCAGCATAGAGTCTGGTTAGGGTTCAGGTAATACACGACTGTATGTCAGACACGTATAAAACAGATGCTGAGCGAGTCAGCACTGCCTAATTAGTGTCTTGAGCAAAGAAAGAAATAATGATAAAGAATTTTGTAGATAAAGGCCATCATAAATAGGCCTAAAAATCCAGACATGGAGGATGTTGGCATGGCATTAATTCATTTACTATCTCTAAATAATTTTTTAGAGTTTATTTTTCAGGAAGCAAGCAATGCATCTGGCAGAAAGAATTCGTAGCATCAAAATGTAAGCTAAGCTTTTACAGTTGTTTGTTTTTAAGCCATGAACAAGGTGAGGCTCATTGCATCTCAGCAGCAAAGGGAGAAAAAAGAGAAAGAACACAAGCCAATTTACTAACAACCACAGCAACTATAAGTAGCAGGAGTCTTGATGGACAGGCAAGACAATTTAGAGGTTTTTTTGGCTAGCATCAACCAAAATGGACAGAGTAGAGCTGTCAGAGATAGAAATTTCCTGTCCCTATAGTAGTTCTTGTGGCTTATGTAGAAATGAGCTTCTCTCTCCCCCTAGGCTAGTGCTGCTACTGATATGAAGGTAGCAGAACTGAACTCTGTGTCTGTTCTGAATGTACCTAGGTCCGTCAGTGTCCGTGTATTGCTCAGAGCAGCTGCTGCAGCACGGCAAAACGTGTGGTGGTAAGCAGCAACTGCAGGATGTGAGTTGTTCAGTTAAAGGCTATAGGATGCATCTCTCTAGGAAATCAGAAAAATAATCTGCATCTATCTGAAGACAGTAAGAAAAATAGATGCACTCATTTATCCAAATGTGTATTCAAGGACTACATAATTTACCTGGCTAAAGCACGGAACTGTTTTATTCACTGCTAATTTCTTCTTTTCAACCTGTAATTAAACCTTTGTTGTTTCCAGAGCTAGCAGGTGAAGATAACCTTTTAATTTTATGTTTGATGATGACAACTTACAGTCTGTTTTGACAGAGACCTTTAGCAGTGAGGCACACACCATTATATGAAGCACTGCAGATGGATATAGCCAGGCTTCTCTGCTTTCTGTTTTCTTTCTGCTGCCCTTCCCAGCCCTGTGGTTATCAGTGCATTGCTGGTGTATCAACACCAGAACAGAATGCAGCAATGCATTCTGCACAGGGCTGCGCAGGGGAGTTACAGGGTAGATCTGATGCAGATGAGTTAGGCTTGGGCAAATGCTAGAGGTAACTGTCCCTGATGCTGTTGGGGCATATAGGATAGGGGACCCAGAGGTCCTGGTACTGGCTAGCAGTGCGGAATGAGTGCTCTGGACTTTGAAGCTGCCACTGAGGATGGCCCAAGGAGCATTGGTGTGGTTACTGGGGTTGGCTCTGGGGCCTCTGTCTGAAAAAAACCCAAACCCAAACCATGAGTGGTCTAGGTAACTGGCAGGGTTGTAGCCATAGTGGTCCCAGGACCAAGTCCTCATGTTCTGTAGGTAGATGTGCTACACTCCTGGAGATAGTCCAACTGGTGATAGTTAGCGGTGATTTGGGGCACAAAGATAACATGTCTACTTCTTTTCTTTTCTGGAATTGCTAGTTAATTTATTAAGACTCACCTGTAGTTATAAGCCTTCTCTTGATCTGTGTGAATTTTTCTAGCAGCGTTGAACAATCCTTGCTGGTGTGTCAGAAGGCATGCATTTGTTTAAACTGAGGAGCAGAGGGTGGAAGAGGGTTTCTTTTTCATTTTGAATAGTTTTTTGTAAAGCATTACTGGGTGTGTTTGTGTGCCGAACAACTCTTCCTAAAATAAAAACAATGGAAAAAAAAGTCAGACTTACAACATGTGAATCCTGTTGTGGCTCACAAAGCTTATTTTGCCCACATCTTATTTTTAAGATGTGTAACTAACTGTATTTTAAATTTTGGAAAAAAAGAGTCAAGCACATGGGTAATGTGTTTATTTCTGTCTCATAACTGTGGGCGGTAGCTATCCTGTAACAGTCACAGGCAGCATAAACACACTTTCTGCCCTGCGGGTATTGTGTGTTTCCTTTCTGTGGTACTTAAATGCCTAACTTTTCTTTCCCCTGCTCCCTTAAGTAGCAGGCTTGCTACCTGTGGGCGAATTTCATTTTTAACCTCTGCTGCCTTATCATGAACAGGCATTCCAGAGGTCTCAGCCAGAAAGTGATCAAAAGAAGAAAAATCACAATTGGTAATGGGAGGATAGGCAATGTGGAAAGCAGAATTTACTATATTTTGAGAAGAGAGGGAGAACAGTTCACAAAATTACATGAAAGTAGTCTGCCACTGGGAAAGCATTTTCCAAAAATACCCTGACGAAGCAGAAGCAGACATTATTTGGATAAGAGTGAAGAATGCATTTATCTGCTAAAATGTGGTGCCACACTAAGGTGGTCCTGTACTGTCCTTATTTTTAAAGTTTTTTGACAGATTATAATCTCAAAGAAAATTGTTCTCGAAGGAAAAATTTCCATTCTGTAAACTGAAAAGTGAAACTTAAGACGTAACAATTGGCATTTTTATTTAAAGTGGTCTCTGCTTTGAAAATTTTTATTTATTTATGTCCCTTTAGTCTTAAGAATAGATGGAATGGAATTTTTTTTTTTAATAGTTTGCCAACAGACTGTTTTAAAGATGATTTGAAAATGCTTTGACTTTTTCTTCTTTTGAGATTTGAAAATGCTTTGACTTTTTCTTCTTTTGAGTATGATTAGTTCTCCTAATCATTACAAGTATCTTCCAATTTTAAGGCAGTCAGATGCCTTAATTTTCTCTAAGTAATGTAATGGCAGCTGAGCTATTGGGTAAAGGAGATTTGAAATGGGAAGAGAAATCTATTTCAAAGTCCTTTGTGATGTTGCTGCCCTGTGTTGGCAAATAAAGCTGCCTCCCTTCACTTTGGAAGTGAAGTTTGGTGTTCATCAGAAATGTATTTTCTACAGCACAAATATAATTAGGTCAGCCTGCCAGCAAATGTAGCCATCATACTGAGATCATCATACACAGTGGCCTTGCTTGACTGACATTTTTCCACTGACAGTTGGTGAGAACTGTGCCTGTTAAACTCCATAAGATCAGGAACTTCTGTTCTTCCACCTCTATTATTTGGACATTTCAGCTTAATATGTGATGGCTTTTTTCCTGAATAGATCTTAGTTTTACTTTACATCTTAGTTTCATTTTTTATGAATTTTTATTTAAAATTTTTAAAAAGTCCTAAATTCAAAGCAAATGTATCTTAGGGGAGGTGAAGAAGAAACAATCAGCATGAATTTAGTAGTCTTCCCAGTAAAGGACACCAGATGTTGACAACTTGCTGTAAGACCTCATCCCCGTGGCCAACACCAGAGTGAAACCACCAACATTAGGACCCAGAGGAGCAGTGGAAGGGTGAGCATAGCACCAGAAAAGGGGTAGAAGCTAAGAAATGTGTGTGTGTTAAATTTTTAATTATATTGTTGCTATTATTGCATCTTTTCTTGTGTATAAGTACTCTAGCTACTTTATTATTCATTCTTTTTCTGCAGTAACTAGATGAAGACTTATGGTGATCCTTGAATTAGACTGTTAAAAATTCCATTATACTAACAATCTCAGAGTCACGGATGGTTGAGGTGGGAAGGGACCTCTGGAAGTCATCTGGTCCAACTCTCTCCTGCTCAAGCAGGAGTAGGCTGGAGTAGGTTGCCCAGACTATGTCTGGATGGCTTTTGAATGTCTCCAAGGATGGAGACTCAACAAACTCCCTGGGAAACCTGTCCCAGTGCTCGGTCACCCTCACAAATGTTTCTGGATGTTCAGAGGGAACCTCCTGTGTTTCAGTTGGTGCCCATTGCCTCTGGTCCCGTCACTGGGCACGACTGAAAAGAGCCTGGCTCTGTCCTCTTTGCACCCTCCCTTCAGGTATTTCTACACATTGATAAAATCCCCCTCAGCCTTCTCTGTTCCAGGCTGCATAGTCTTAGCTTCCCCAGCCCTCCTCACAGGAGAGATGCTCCAGTCCCTTAATCAAGTTTGATGGCTCTTTGTTGCACTCTCTCCAGTATGTCCATGTATCTCTTGTACTGGGGAGCCCAGAACTGGACACAGTACTCCAGGTGTGACCTCACCAGTGCCCTCAACCTGCTGGCAACAGGAATGACCTGAAAGCGATCCCACCATGTGTCTGTGATTCCAACAAGATCATAGCCCTGCAGCTGGACACAGAGCTGTAACTCATCATGTTTATTGCCCAGGCTATGTACATTACTTTATATGCACTTCAGAGAGGGTCTGGGTTTTTTTCCAGTAACGTTGCCTTGCTTACATGCAAATGCTGGCAGTGACCCCGCTTAAGGCTTTTTTTTCTGATTTTTTGTTTCCTTTCTGACACATCACCCCATGCCCTTTGCTTGTCAACCCTTTCCATCCCTCCCTCACAGGGCTACTGGCAACTTCATCCCTCCCCTGACATTCCTAGTTTAAATCCCTTCCTTCCAGGTCAGCCATCCTGGTGGCAAAGATACCTTTGCCCTGCTTATTGAGGTGGATCCCATCTCTCCCAAAATTCTTGGGTTTATTTATTACAATTTAAGACGTGTGCTTCCTCTTTGCCCATAAAGAAGATTCTGAGTGTAACGACTAGATCTGGAAAAAAAATGTTGCTGTGTTCTTTGCCATTGTGCACATGGTATAAATACCAGGTCTCATCCTGATCATTATCTTGATCTAAATGTATGTTTGAGAGAAGTATGTTGGGTAAAATCCTCACACTGTAGGTGTCTGAAAACCTTTTTCGGTAAGGCCAGATTTTTATACTTTATCTAAGCAAAGTACTTGTACTCCTTTTACCTGTGAAGGTGGATTATCAGTCCTGTCCATGTTATCGTGATGATTTACAAAGTAGAAATTTGAGACAATAATCTAATGGTGATTAAAGATTTGGCATTTCCATCACCTTGTGGTTGGCTTACAAAGTAGGATTTTACTCTTCTGAAAACCCCTACTTCATATAAACCAGGGGAACAAGAGGTTTGTCCCAGTGTAGACGAGAATGCTTTTTACAAGTTTATCTCAAGGCAGTGTAAAAAGTAGTCTGTGAAGTCACTCCTTGGGTCAAGCTCTATAAATATTTTTAAAAGGAAAATATTTGAGTCATGTTAGCTTGCACAAAAGGGGGAGAGAAATTCTGGAGAAGCTTTTTACTTTCTATACCCTGTGGTAGGCCGTGTGTGTGTGTGTAGGAGAAAATGTTCAGCTCAGCTGAACATGAAGACAGACAGCAAAACAGCTGCATATAATTCTTTCTGGGTTTATTCATATAAAAGGAATGTATGACATTTAGTCTGAATGGAGCCTTTCAGTGCAATGCATGTACTTAATATAGTTAAAACTTATTTTTAAATATGCTTTAAAACTATGTACTCTTCTGCTAATGATAAATAAATTTAATATAGCAATAGGATCAGTATTGACATGCAAGTGAGTTTGAATTGCATGCAGAACATCTCCTCATGCTTGGTTTTACAGTTGTCCCACATGCTGTATTCAATAATTTCAATTGCTTTTTTAGTTTCTGAACACTGACCATTTGGAATTCTGACTTTGTGTCTCATGCCAATAATACAATCTTCATCAGACACAGTTCAGACATTTCTGGAAATGATAATTTTTGTGACCCTCCCTGCCAAATAATTGGTTAATAGCTCAAATGTTTTTGCATTTTAGAACACAAACTTAAAATTTGATAGAGGCATACTGACACTTGCATGTGCCATCAGAAGTACTGAAATATCCTGATTCGCAGCATATACCCCTTGAACTATTAGAGTATTGCACAGGACATGCTTTGCTAGTAGGTTTCATGGATGCTTGCCTATAGCACAATTGTCACAGTGGTTTTCCTCTGCTAGTCATGCTGCCTAGTGAAAGACTGAGTCAGAGTTTGTAGAGGGGAAATATGTATGTCTAAACATTTATTCTTGGTTTCCTTGCCAACTAGTGACAGGTAACATACCCAGACTTCCCTTTCCTCCTGCTTCCTAACTGGCTTTCAGTATTCTTCTTAGCTTTGTCCTCACCTCTTCCCACCTTCCCATCCCAGGCTTTTTGCTCAGTCTTATTCTTCTTTTTGCACACTTTTCTCCATAGTATTTATCCACCCTCCTTACTAGTCTGATTCCCCTCAGACCTATCTGTATGCCCAACAGACCTGGTCTCTTCTTTTTAAAAAATCATCTTCCAATATCAGTATTGGTGGTAGATTCCTTTCTCCCTAGCATTCCCATTGCAAAGCTTCAGGTCCCTGATTCCTCTTTCCTTTCCTGGCTATTCAGTGCCAGCTGTGTGAAAGATTTAACATTTTTTTCCAATGCTTTTTGTAATACTGTGAGGGAGGGTAGAGGAGGCAGAAACATTCAAATTATGTGAAATGAAGCACTAAAGACCTAGAAAATGCCAGAATTCTTTGCCTCTGTGACCTTAATTTGTACCATTCTGTAGGGTATGGTACAAGCCTGTCTTCTGGTACATAAATGTACACTCTTATTCCTTCATAAGTATACATTAAAAACAGCATTTATAGACTTTGAAATATTTTTTTTCAAAGGTGCCTTGTTTAAAGGAGGAAAAAGCAGAAAAACAGAATATTGAAGCATTAGTTATGCTTGTGAAAGTGTATTATCAAACCGCTGTGAAAGTAGCTGTTTAGTAGCAGTTAGCTGATGATATCAAAGCCAAAATATCATTCAGAGTTTCTGGATGAATTGATACATCCTGCAGCAATCCATCACTTAAATGGTGTACTCAGAATGATTGATAGTATTTTTTCAGGAAGCCAAGGCACAAGAAGTGAGGTCTGTGCATGAGCAATTCGTTAAAAGAGAAGCAGAAAGGTGAGGAATATACAGTCACCCCTTGCAGTAGAGAAAGGTCACTGCTGTAATTCTACAGAGATTTGCACTGCCTGCCTTATCCAGGGAGGGCAAGCAGTTGCGTGACTGCTATGCAGTTAAGTTTGCTGACGGTAGGCGCTTTTTTTTAATAAGGACAGGGACAGATTGTAAAGAATCACAAACAGATCTTCCAAGAGTGAATTAATGGAGAATAAAATGGTAGATGAAATTAATTTCTACCATTTGTTATATTTTTATTGGGAAAGGGAGGAGAAATCCTCATTACACATAAAATTACCTCATAGGTGCAAATTACTGAGCTTATGAGAGTTCCATGAAAACATCATCTTGGCTGCAGTCAAGAAAGTACACCCTTTGTGTTCCTCATCAGGAAAAATACAGAGAACATTGCTATGTCAGTAGAGAAATCTTGGGATTATTTGCATCATGTGCAGTTATGGTTCCCCAGACTCCAGCAAAGATCAAAAGTGATGTACTAGAACACAAAAACTCCGAGAAAAACTAAAAAGGTAACTGAAGGTGTGGAATGGTTGCGGAACAAGAAATGACCAAGTAAGTTCACACTCAGTACAGAAAGCAGACAAGTGGAAGGGGTATATAAAAGAGGTTTCTGAAATCACAAAGAGCATGGAGAAAACAGAATGGACAGTGAATAGGTGAACCCTATTCAGCACAAGATCTTGGAGGCGTCAAAGAATATCGGCAGGACCCAAGTCGAAAACAAAGAAGCAGAGACTTCTTTATGAAAGGCAAAACTGAGCCGTGGACCTCCTTGCCAGAGGATATCATGAATGACAAACATTTATACATGCTCAGGAGAAGTCTAAGCAAAAGAGAAATCTTTTATTCTTTTCTGGCATGGTTCTTAACTCACTCAGGCCTTGGTGCATACTGCTTCCCTAACACTAATCTTGCACTAGAATATTCTTACGATTCTTAAATCCTATGATTATAGAGGCTAGAAGTGTGCAGCTAAGAAATCTGTGTTGCAGTCAGGAGGAAAAAAGTGAACTTCTTAACACAGAGATGATCAGAAATAAAAGAACACCCAGCCAGACTAACTCAGTCAATGACTAAGAACTGCAAAGGCAGAATTGTAGTCTGCCATTTCAAATCTTAAGGAATGCAATCAGTTGACAGAGCTGAGGAAAGTAAACAAAACTTCTGCCTGGAAAATGGAGAATTTTAACCAGCAGGAAAACTCCAGTTTAGTTGAAGACAGCTGGAGACAGTACTGAAGGAAAGCACTTATGTCCTAATTCAAAGGAGTTGTGCTGTGTTTGGAAAGGAAGAGACAAACAGCAAGGTTAAAACTAAGTGGATGTGTACAAATGTCACGGCCCTTATGGGGAGCAAGATAAACATAGATAGATTCAGCAGATACAGAGAGCCTGTTAATATTCTGTAATTCTTAGGACTACAAATGAACACTAGAAACTCAAGAAATCTCAAGGCCCTACAGGAATGGGAGTAATAAACTGTATTTAAAGATTCTTCCACTGTTGTCCATTTAAAACTAGTGGAATGCAGAGGTCAAGAACATGCTTTGCCTTGCTTTCCTTTATCCAGCAGCACTAAAAATATTCAGCATTGGCCAGACATCCATGTTAAAATATCCAGCAGAAACTAAAGGCTGTCTCAGCAGCACTTCATGTAGATCATCTGCATGAACAGCGTATTACTTATGGGAGAAGGAGGGGGTGTTACTTCTTTTCTTCTATGGGTTTTGAAAATCAGAGGAAAAAGCCATCAAACTGTAAGCAATAGAAGAAATGTTATTTTTTAATGTAATTGTTATTTGTAACTGTAAATGTTATTTACAGCTTATACAGTAAAAAGTCCTTAATAAATAGTAATCTAAATTTTATAAATCTGGAGCCTGATCATACATTTGTCTCTTAAATATGTTAGTCTACTGTAAGGCATCAAAGCAGATGTATGTTTTGCCTATATATACTAGACAAAAACTAAACTGCAACAGGAGGTGTTATGCAGGTAAGCCTCTGAGTTTTTATGTATAGAGAGATAGAAGTATTACTATTGAAAGAAGGAACTGAGTTAAAAAATAGTTTGACAGGACTAATAATGGCTCTTGGTAGCAATTGCTAAAGATTACCTGAAAAAAATGGAAAAAGTGACCCAGGCTTGTAAATACATACATTTTACAAGAACACTTAAGAAACCAGTATTTTTCTCCTGGGATAACATATATCTAGTGTCCTAGATAAAGGCATAAAATAAATGCTTTTGGTATATGATTTGCACAAATGTTGCAAACACCGTTCCTATAAGCAGCACTGCTGGTGGTGATAACAGTGGAGAAACTTCAGGGAGAAAGAAAGAGCTGACAACCTTATGTAGCAAAGGTGAATGATTAAACTTTTTTCAGCCCTGATATAGTACTGTGGAACAGAAAAAGGGAGGCCCTTGGTCCTCTGACGAAGATAAAACAGTGTGCATTTATAATAAGAAACTTGATTAAAAGATAGTTTGATCTCTTGCTTCCTCATCACTAAGCAAAAGGTGGATAACAAATAATGCTAGTCTGTGCCTCAGCTAAAAATACAGCTGAAGACAGCTGACCTGTTGTTGTTTCTAACCTAAAAGGGGAGGCTGGGGCAGAATCAACATTCTAGCTTTTAAAGCCCTAACCTCTGTGTTTCCTTATTTAATGAAAAAATAATAAAAACAAAACAAAACCCCCAAAACCAATCAACCAACCAAAACCTCCCCCAAATGGTCAACAAAGCAAAACCCCCAACCTCAAGCATTTTATTCACAGTGCAATGAAATTCTTAATTCTGTTTATCGCTTGGCATTGACCTTTCATTACTGCAAAAAACTTTACTCCTGTCTGTCCCCTGCACCCCACCCTAGGTAAATCCCGTTTTAGTTTTGAATCTCCTAAAGTGATCTTCAGCACCTTCCAGCCTCGATCTACCAACGAAAGTAATGCTTTCCAGTCTCCCTCCCGTCCCAGTCAAAAAGGGACAATTGCAGTCTTTGTTAAAAATCTCATGACTTAAAAATTGTCTGACTAATCTCAAGTTTATTCTTCCAAAAATCCATCCTTGAGCAAGAATTGGCTTTGAAGAGCTACATGTGGAAAAAAGGTTTTTCATGAAGTTAGGAGGGAGGGGTGAAATAACACTTTTAATGGAAACTATTTGAAATGCTTAGCTACAGGATCTCTATAGCAGACACATATAGGTACAGCTGCTGAGGTAGATACACACTCTTAATGTACATGCAGGGTGTAAACCTTTGTAAATAGGAGTACTAGAGAATTTGTCAGAGGAAAGGATGTAGTTCAAAATGTCTCTGTAGGTGAGAGAAAATCCCTAAGACAGTACGGCAACCGTGCCCAGGTCTATGTTGCAATTTAACTGTGACTGCTCTGTCCTGCTCAGATCTTAAAACTTGCTTGTGTTCATGTTTGGTTAAAATGGCCAGAGAAATGTCCTATTCCATATAAGAATGCATATCATTGGCTATGTAATGCTGGATGGAAGGATGTTGGAGGTCATGTTTTATTGGATAAGTAAGAGGAGGTTATGGGGAAGGGGGTAAGGGGGAGCTGGAGAAGCTCTGCTACTATCTGTCAGGGTACACAGTAGTTAAAGACAAGACTGAGGACTGGCAACGTTGGGATGATGTACAGCAGTAAGGGGTGTCCATCAATAAATAAAGTAGGAAGTTTTCGGCAGCGGTCTGACAGGAAAGTCTCCCCGGAGTCAGATTTCAGAGCTGGAGCACTGAGTTGCAGTGAGTCACACAGAGAGCCTGAGAGCTGCCTTTGTTCCACTTGTGTCTGAAGGTTGGAGGAGAAACAGCAGGCTCCAGTTTTTATTAACTTCTATTTTCATAAGCATAAAACTCATGTGCACGAAACTTTTTCCTCACTTGAGATCTTTCAACTGACTTTCAGAAAATGCTCTCATGGTAAGAACTCTCACTTCTAAATTTTTCTTTTTCTTTTTTCCCCCTTGTTCTTCTGTATTACACTCTTTGGTCTCATTCTTTTCCACCCCCCACCCCACTGTTTTTTTGGCACACCTGCTCCAGGCATGCCTGGTGGACCTGGGACTTGCTGCTACTGCTCCTTGGCTTGTCAATCCATGCTGGTTCAGCAGCTCAGATCATAGAAGGTAAGACTTCTCCAAATCACGTCTATAAATTGAGAGTAAGGGTTAATTTTAAGATACGCTTTTCTAATATGGAAAGAGACTTTACATTTCAGATCTTCATTTTATCTGCTGCTTACTGTTCTTCATTTCATATAGGGAAGCTGCTGCGAGTTAAGAACTTAAATTGCCATTCATTCTTGAAAAGGGAAAATAAATATGTTGGTTCCCCAGCTGTAAGGCAGCCTTTCATGCCTGCTCTCTCAATATTTCTTCAGAGTATAATAATGAACAGAAAGTACTTCAAAGAAACAGAGAATACTGAATGATTTTGGGTGTATCACGTCAGAGAAAGGTAGCAGAAAGCAATTAGGATAGATCTATGTGTCACTCTGGAGACACCAGGAATGTGTCAGGCATGGTGTGAGTGCAAAAACACAAATGTGATGCTTGTTCCAGTGCACAGAGATTTCTCCTGGTAGGTGTCAGAGCAAATTGTGATTTTCAGTTCTCTTGAGTTAAATGTTTAGTTTTACCAGCCTGGCCTTTATGGACTGTCAGTGAAAAGTCTTCCTGTAATTGCAGATCATATGTTCTTGTAACAGAGCCAAATCCCTCAGCATCTCTGGAAGACATAGCCTCAAACTTAACTTAAGAGAGAGAATATTGATTTAAAAGTTTACATGTAATTTCAAGAAAAGTGGAAATGCTTTGTATATTACTTCATTATGAGCAATGATACTTATGTCAAAAAGAGTTTTTTTACTATCTTATTAAAAAATAGTCTGAATTTGTTATGTAAATGACTGCTAGATAACTATATGATAGGAGCATTAGAAATTATTGAAGGGAAGTAGATATTGCACATGAAGACTTTAACGTTACTCAGAATGTTTTTTTCCTTTTTTCACTGACACTGCCATATAATAGGTAGTGCACCTAAGAGCCAAAGCTCTAGGTAGTTATTTCAGTAGGAGAAAAAGCCACAAATTAGTTATTACTAACAAATGCTGTAAGTGCTGTCGTGGTTTAACCCCAGCTGGCAACTAAGCACCATGCAGCCGCTCACTCACTTCCCTCCCACCCTGTGGGATGGGGGAGAGAATCAGAAAAAAAAGTAAAACTCATGGGTTGAGATTAAAAATATGTAATGCTGTATTACGGATAATTAATTAAGAAAACAAACTGGAACCAACTATTAGAATGAGGAAAATATTAACCTCTGTCTGAATAGTGGCAGAAATACAATATATTGCATATACAATGGAGATAAATCTGTTGCATCAGCTGAAAATGGTTTTCTTGAGCTGATGAATGACAGTGCATGTGGTGGTTTAACACAGCAAGCAGCTAAGCACCACACAGCTGCTCGCTCACTCCCCCTTCAGTGGGATGGGGCAAAGAATTGGAAAAAAGGCAAAACTTGTGGGTTGACATAAAGACAGTTTAATAGGACAGAAAATGAAGGGTAAATAATAATAATAATGATAAAAGAATACACAAAACAAGTGATGCACAATGCAATTGCTCGTCACCCGCCAACCGATGGCCAACCAGTCCTCGAGCAGTGGTCGCCACCCCCGGCTATCTCCCCCCATATTTTTTTGTTCAGCATGACATCATATGGTCTGGAATATCCCTTTGGCCACTTTGGGTCAGCTGTCCTGGCTGTGTCCCCTCCCAGCTTCTTGTGCCCCTCCAGCCTCCTCACTGGTGGGGTGCGGTGAGAAGCTACAAAGTCCTTGGCTTAGTGTAAGTACTGCTCAGCAACAACTAAAACATCAGTGTGTTATCAACATTCTTCTCATCATAAATCCAAAACACAGCACTGTTCCAGCTACTAGGAAGAAAATTAACTCTATCCCAGCCAAAACCAGGAGAGTGCAGTGAGTGAGAGTTGGACAGGAGAGAACTGAATTTTGGCACATAAAAGTTAATAAGCAGAAGCTCATTAAAACTACAAGCACAGTGATAAAAAGAACAAATATTTATTTGAAACACAATTTCTTTTTTGGTGGATCTATGCCAGATTCTATTACCTGAAGCTTTGGTTCTTTAAATATCCTACCCTGTGAAAGTCATATCTGACATTAGAAGTAGGAAAGACAACACCTACTGATACAGGACAGTTTCTTCCTGTGCAGAACCTTATTACTGCTGGAAGGACTCCTAACCTTACCAGGAATGAAGATCAAGTGGGGTTATGCAAGCCTCCTTAGATCACTGGAGACTTGGAGACAGTTCTGGGAGTGTGTTCCTGCATGATTGTCCTAGCCTAATACTCTCTCCTACTCATTTGTCTCTTCCCAAAAGTTTATTAATTTTTTTTTTTTTTGCACCTGATTTTTAAGTGCCTGATGTAATAGGGATCTCATGCTTTCTATTCTACATCGGACTATGTTGTAAGCAATGTTTTCCTGATGCTTGGTTTAAATGTTTTCACCTCCTGAAATCAGGTGTTGAGTGCTAGAAATAGGAATAATCTTCCTTTCTTTCTGGTGCTGCAAATACTCGAATTATATAAATTCTCCCTGTAACTATTGAAGAGTGAAGAGGTATATACTTCAAATCTTTTAGTCTAACTATTGCAGAAATAACCTCTTTTTCCTTTCCCACAGTTCCTTTTAGTAATAGAGTGCACAGAAATAAATTGTGTATTTAAGTTGAAAATGTTTGGAGACATGGGTAGATGAATTGCCCCTCTGGTATTCAGGCCTTTTGCTGCTAAACTTGTGCTTTATCCAGTGTCCATTTTGTCACTGTCACCTTTAAGATTACTGCTTTCCAGGATTCTCCAGCCCATTGAATATTGCTGCTCTGCTTTTCTGACGGCTGACCCCTCCTCTGTTTCCCCATAGCACATATTTGTATCTCTAAATTCCTTTTTATATAAAAGGAACTGGCAATGGGTAAATGTGGGTTTAGAGGAACAGTGCAGGTGCCTTCTGCTGTACCATTGTACCGGCTATATGCAAAAGGAAAAAAATACCTTGAGATGTTCTTGAGTTGGTTAAATAATGTCAAGAAAATGGCTCATGGATTATATTATTCACCGAGGGATGGGGACGGGGTAACTTATTTTTTACAAACCTGCAGACAAAGCAGTGACCTTCAGAGAGTTTAGAGGAAAAAAGTTTGTCATCTTTGCCTTCACCAATCAGACAACCTCTTCAGTGAGGTCTAGTGAATTTGCTTACTGGTTTGTGATTAGGCAGCTATAGCCCTGTTGTGTTGTTTTCCCCAGGGGAGCACCAAATTGCGGAGCGGGTTTGGAGGGTGCCGATAAAAATAAAAGCCTCGGCAGCCCTCTGGCAGAGGGTTTGAGCTCTGCCACGTCTTTGTGAGAGATATTAGAAAGTTAAGTTAGAAAATTTTGATCAGTTTCCGATCAGAAAAAGTGTTTTGACCAAGTCTTGCTCTTCTTGAGGAAATTGTATAATTATGGACAGTTCCTACAGAGAAGGAGGAAACAAACTGAAAGGATGGTGGGAAAGTGCAGGAGGGAAATTCAGATGGCAGTCTTTGAAATTGTTTGAGAACTTCTCGGGTTTTGTTTAGCTTTTTAGTGCACTTGTGTGATGTTGGGACCTTTGTTTCAGTAGAAGTGTCATTTTCCTGTCCAAATTCTAGAATATCTGACTACTGCTTTAATTGTAAAATGGGTCAGGCAATAAAACAGAGTATTTAAAACCTTATATTTAAAATCATGAGTTACTAATTCACAGTACCGGCTGAAACACCTTCTTGATCAAAATGACATCCATTTACCTTGCTAAAAAGAAGTTAGATATCTGTTATGTAATTTGTAGATCAAGTTATGTGTTGTGACAGTGTGAAAAAAATTGAAATATTTTATTCAGAATTTTAAAATTCTGTTGCATGTCCTGCAAATTGATGGGATTTGGTCATTGTTTCACCTAAACTCTTAAGAAATACTTGGATCTTGCTTTAGAGTGAAACTGAACAGGAGTTCTGAAACCTCAGCAGTTCCTGTGAGTTAGAATTCTGAATTTTTACTAACTGTGTTGGAGGATTTTAGTCCCTTTCCCTGCAGCTAATGTTTCACACGTACAAAAAGGTAAGGAATAATATTCCTTCTTCCTCTTCACCCAAACGTGGTGTCATTTGAACTATGGAGTGCTTCTGCATTTTTTCTCTTGTGTTCATGAAAATTGTGCAAATATAGTACCCTTTTTTACTTGGGTTTGTGTGGGACAGTTAAAGATATGTTGGTGTCTTAATAAATTACTTCATCACTTCTCCTTTGTTTAAATGACAATTAAGCATGTATCTATCTGTACATAAAAGTGTAGACTGTCTTCTTCTAGCTGGTATTGCCTTGCAGTGCATGTACTTGGCTTTTAATTACACCTGATAATGTATCGTGATTTACATTGATTAGCCTGGCTGCTTTTTCCATGTTGCTTTTAATCTTCAACCACAAATTAAGTTAGTGAATAGAAGGTGTTCAGAACATAGTCTTGAACATGCTGGTACTCAGATTGTGGACAGAACTAAAGCTATAAAATCTGAATGCTAACCCTGCTGAAGTCTGAATGAGAGAGTCGTCCCTATGACTTGCTCTAGCCTCTTGCAAAAGTCATATGTATTCTTCCAGGCTACCTAGGCAGTTATCAGTGTTTTTCAGTTCTTGGCATTCAAATCAGCGCAGGGCTTTAAACAAAAATATAGAAAAAAATTGTTTAAATGTATGTGGTTCTGCAGTTTGTGTTATATTTATGTGCTCAAAAAGAAGCTTTACAAATTTCTTATTGACATCTGGTTTTTATTATTAGCCAAGCTGAACAGCACTTTCTTGCCCTAAGTAACATGCTCAGTAACAGTTTACATAAAGTAAATATTTGCGTCTTTCCTTGGCTCTCTGTACACCGAATGGCTGTCATTAGGCTGTTGACATAAACTTTGCACTCATGACCTGCTGAGTTTAATGGAGGAATCCTGAGTTATTGAGTTTCATTGGCTGTTGGTCAACTGGTGTGATTCACACACTTCACTGAACCAACATAATGAGTGTAAATACATTTGTATATATATTTAAAAACTTGTTTCTATCAAGTAATTACTGTATGTGTTTTGAGTGTGAAATGTGTACAATCACTCTTGACTTATGTGGTGATAGGGACGGCTCAATCAATTCTTTCCTAAGACAGAACACAATTGCAGTAGTGCTGGTCTGTATGGAGCGCAGTATTTTGTAAAGATAACTTAGATGGCACTATATCCTCTTGTACCAGACTGAGCATTTAGACGTCATCAAACTGCACTTGGGTCTAAATTGTACAAGCCACTGTGTATCTTTCACAAGTGTCTTCAGGCTGTTACCAGCTGTTGTGCATGTTTTTAATGTGGAGCTAACCCTGATTTCATAGTTGATAAAATGCATTTCCATGCAAAACATAGTTAATTTACTACAGAAAATCAGTTGGGTTCAGTCGGGGTCATTTATATGAGTAGCTGAAGAGACTGAAAATACCAGTAGAACAAACCTGATTTAGTAAATTTGTTCCATTTTGTCACTTTTCTAAATAGGTTAGTTTTCTGTGTAATACCCTCTACATGCTAATTCTCTTGGACAATAAACACATGGTTGCAAAGCTACTCTACCAGGCAACAGAAGATTTTTTGGGGCCTTTTTTGAGGCCTCAGAAGGCAAAACCAGTTGGGGTGGATATAGAGTTATAATGGCTGTCTTCATATCCTCTCTGAATGTGTCCTGGTCACACTGGAAGCCCACAGTAAGCAGTTTTTTCCATGATCTGAATAGAACTTAAGATCTCAATTGTGCTTGCATTTGCCACTAAATGGTGTTTGAAGGACCTGCTCTGCTGAGAAAGGCAATACTGAAATACTTCCTTGCTATGTTGTTCTGGTTCAGCTGCAGACAATGCAACACAAGGAATTTCTTGAAAGAAGTCCTAGCGGTCTCCTGAGTGTTTAAATGCATGTACATCTGTTTGGGCACTGCCATGCCCACTCACAGATTTCCCACAGCTCTGTTACTCACTTTGTGTCCTATGCAGCAGCTGCTGTGTAAAAACGGCTAGTCCCAGGTACTCCAGGTACTTCTGGTAGCACCCACGAACAAGCATCAATTTAATTAAAATGTTTCACCTGTGATTTATTTCTTACATGTTAAGGACAATGCCTGATCCTCATGATCTTGTGTTAGGTACTGAACTACCTGCCTCTTGCTACAGAAGTGAATGGATGACTGCACAGAACAAGAAATACTGCTTGAAGTGGCTAGGAGTAGTTAACAGAATACAGTGATTTATGCTGTGTGCATAAGAATAGCCTTGGATTGTTTGGTTCAAGCAGGTGAACACAGACACAAATACAGATTTCAGCTACACGCTGCCATTTCGATAAATGAGCAATGAAAGGGAAGATTTTATTGCTCTATTTATATTTGGGATATTCAAATGGTTCTGGAGAACCATTATTCTAACATGTTGATTTCCAAATCAAATACTTGTTTTGGAGGCTGCTTGTCCCTTTGGCTGTGATTTCTTCCCCTTTGGTGTGTGAGCTGTAGATTGGTTTGGTTTTTCTCATAGTGGTATCTCACATTTGACCAAATTCATGCAGTAGCTTTGCCAATTTACACAGTGTGCCTTGGCTAGAAAAGCAGCGAATTGTGCAGTTTGGTGAAATCTGATTACTTTATTTCAGATGTCATTAATGTTACCTATTTAAGAGAGGATGTCTATTTACCACCACTATTTCTAGGACACCAAACAATCTTTTCCCATTTGTCCAACCCACACAATCACAGCAGGTTTAAAAAGCAAGCAAATTAGCCAGCAATTTGGACTGTGGTGAATTCTATCCATGTAATCTTCCTGTCTCTAGTAGCTCCTGTTCCCAAACATGGAAAGTCACTGAAATTGCTGAGAGTGCAGGTAGAATTCTCCCAAAGAATGAGTAAAATGGGCAAACCCTAATTTTAATGTATTTGCATATGATGAGTGTAAAAAAACAGATATATTATTCAGAATACCTTCTGGTGAGAAATCCTTGGAAAAAGCAACAGACAGGGCTGAATGTGCCCTGCCAAAGAATTGCAGTATTTTAAATGAGTTTCTGTCTTACAGCCCAATCTGAGAAGAACCAGGGTCTGAACCAAGTTTTTTCTGAGGGTTTCTGAGAGGAGCCAGGGTCTTCTGGAGGCACTCAAGCATGTTTCATTCCAAACATTCAATTGATGGAGGCCTGAATCTGGTAATAGTGATTCAGTGATATGATTTTAATTTGAACTGCACCATCATTTATGGTCTTTTGCTTCATCTTCAGTACAGAAAATAGAATATTAACAAGAATGGGCTTTGACCAGCTCATTCTATGGTTGGGAATCTCCAGGGTCTTATGAAGGTCTACCTCCACTGCTGCCACTGAATTCACTTTTTGCTGTGATCAGTTCCTACCATAGCAACTTATAGCTGCTCAGGTAGCATTAACTTCCACTCCTGTTTGTGGCATATCTTTCTCTGAACTGTGAAACCACAGTTCCATACATAGTCAGGATGTCTGACTCTGCTTCTTTGGAACGCTGAATATAGCTTTTGAATTTCTCTGTACTTTTTTTTGGTGATCAGTGACTAAGAGAGCATTATATTGCATGGTCATTGTTCATTGCTTTTTATAACCACTTCCCTTCTTATAACTGACACACATTACCTAACTCAAGAACAGAACCCACCTAGAAATAATTTTAATTTTGTGCTGCCTGCTAAAGACTAAGGTGATGACTCTTGAGAGAAAAGAATATTGCTCCAAGACATGCTTCAGAGTTTCCTATAAGCACTAGCTGTGTTGCATGGAAATCCTGAATCGTCTGTAACAGGGGTTTACTGCAAAACAGTTTCAGAACATCAACCAATGTGGCATCAAAGCTGTGATTCATCTCTGGTGATATTTCTAATGACTAAACTCAAACAGTAAAAGGAATCATACAAGAGGTGGAAAGAGGCTCAGGTGTCATGGCAGGCATATAGACTCACTGAGAGTACAAAATGAAGTCAGGAAAGCCAAAGCCCATGTGGAATTAAATCTAGCAAGTGACATGAAGAGCAACAAGAAGGGCTTCTACAGGTATATGAGCAGCAAAAAGAAGACTAGAGAAAATGTGGACTTGCTGCTGGATGGGGCAAGGAACCTGGTCACAGGGGCATGGAAACAGCCAAGGCATTCAATGCGGTTTTTGCCTCGCTTTTTACTGGTAGGATTTCCCTTCAAGAAAATGAGCCCCTGCACCCACTGGGAAAGTCTGGAGCAATGGATATTTACCCTCCATCGAGGAGGACTGAGTGAGGGAACACTGAAGCCAGATGGACATACACAAGTCCACAGGACTTGATGGGACGCCTCTATGAGGGCTCATCAAGCTGGCTGATGTCATTGAGAAAAGACTCTTGATTATCTTTGGAAGATCCTGGTGATCAGGAGAGGTTCCAGAGGATGGGAAGGAAGTCAATATCACTCCTAATATCAAGAAGGGCAAGGAGCAGAATCTGGGGAACTGCAGGCTGATCAGCTCACCTCAGTCCCTGGAAAGGTGTGGGAGCACATAATTGTGAAAGCCATTCCCAAAGCCAGTAAGAACAAGGTGATTAGGAGTAGTCAGTGCATATTTGTGAAGGGGAAAATCATGCCCAAGAACCTCACAGCCTTCTGCAATGGAATGACAAGCTGAGTGGGTGAGGGAATGGCAGTTGATATTTGTGGTCTTGACTTGTGCAAGACTTTCAATGCTGTCTCCTGTAGCACCCATATGTTAAACTCATGAAGTATGGACTATATAAGTGGACAGCGAACTGTGAGGTGGATTGACAACTGTCTGAACTACATGTGCTTGAAGGGGTACGTGCTTGAAATCCAGCTGGGTGCCAGTGTACCCTGTGATGCGTACTGAGACCAACACTTTTTAACATCTTCATTAACAACATGGATAATGTGATAGACTGTGAGCTGAAAACACTGCATGATTTTTATGGGCTACAAAGTAAGAGATGTCAGTTTTGTTGTGGGGAACGATGCTGGAAGAAGACCAAGAACTACCTCACTAAAGCTAAACAAACCAAACTGGAAGTGCCTGTTCATGCAAATAACTACCTGACAGCAAACTTACCTGAACAGCTCAGGTAGAATGCAGTCCCATAATTAAAAGTGATCCCTGCAAAAATTTTAAGATTTGTTGAGCCATGAGCCATGCTCATGGGAAAAACAGGCACCTAGAAAGAGCAGATCTGTTTGGGGCAGGAGAGGAACTATGTAGCTTTTCTAGATCTATTATTCTCTCTGATGGTACCAAAGAAACTGAACGGATGATAGTAGGTATCAAGTCCTTTTCCCCCCCCAACATTATATGCAAATACTGCATCATAATACATTTGATGTCTTAATTTGATTACTAACAGCTGTCATACTTAAGCATGCATTGCAGTGTACATTGTTTCTTGAAATACATTAATTTAGAGTTGTTGCTGTTTGTCCCTGTGTTTCTTTCTGTCCCACAGAATACTTCTGGCTCAGTACTGTTACATTGCATTAGAAGGTATATCTTCAAGAGGCAAAGGGATTTTGTGGACAGACAAAACAAAAGTACTAGTAGCTTGTTTAATTACCAGGCAGCAACGTGTATATGGTGGTATACGGAGCAAAGTATGTAGTGGTGAAGAAAATGAGGGGAAAATTATGCAAAACCTAAGGCTTTTCTAAGAATTCTCTCATATTTGGAATTCCTAATATCAAAGTATCCATTGATCAGGCTCAATAATCCTCCTTGCCAGTCCATTGGCTGCATCACAGAGTGTGGTGTGAGGGAACAGTGTCTCTCCACTGTATGGATCTTTATTTCTGCCATCCCGCTTTGGTTAACTACATATTAACTTAATACACTGCATCACTTCTGTGAATGTGATGCTTTTTTATTCTCAGAGGGCCAAAGTGTTAGCTTTTCTTAGCCTTCAGCTTTTCACAAGCTGTTCCAGTTCTATCTGTTTCAACACTTTGCCAAACCAACACAGCTCTTGACTCGGTAGGAGGAACCACTCATCTACAATGAATGCTCCATAGTAGTACTGCCATTTTGTGGTGCTTGTGTGTATGTGTGAATCTAACCCTTTCCTGCTGTTCACTGTAAAAAACAAGCAAACATTTCATCCTTTTCAGGGTGGCTATGAATATGGTTTAACACACATGGTCAGATTTTTTTTTTTCCCCCTGCCTTTAGGGGTTTTATTCAGATGCAATTACAGGAAAGCAACACATACAAGTTTTCTCAGCTGAAAAAATCTCGCTCTTGATCAAAACAACCTATCAGTTATTGTAGTGAAATGGTATTAATGTAAAAACACTGATCTGAAAGAGTTTGGAATTTTTAATTAGAGTTCTATAATATATGATATATTAGTGTATAACTGCATTTGTTTTTAACAAACAATACTTGACTGAACTCAAAATACTGCTAAAGTGGCCTTATGTTATAATCAAGGCCTTGATTCTACATGTATGTTTCTTGCTGTGGTTTTTTTCTGATGCACTTATAGTGAAACATGTATCTATCATGAGATGCAACTCTGACAAGTAAGTACCACATGCCAATTTCCTGGCCCAAAGATATAATGAATGGGGAGACAGGCGTGGTGTTCAGTATAAATCTGAACATGCTTAAAATTTAAAGGATGCATTCTCAGTGGAAAAATAAATTAATCACTGGTGACCCGAAGTATTGTAGCTCCTTTTTACACTTCTCTTAGAGAATTTCAAATGATAGAACAGAACTGTGGCAACTGTAACTGCTTTGCCCACACCAGCTTTGAATTGTTCAACAAGGAGGTTTTCGTCATTTCTCTTGAAATATTACCCTTCAGAAAACTAATTTTTTTCTATGTTGATCAAAGTTGCTTTTTATTTCTGAAAAAAAACACATAACCAGTGGGAAAAGGCTGCTGCTCCAACTAGGAGTTAATGCAGACACCCCTGAGTATTTTCAGTGTGTGTGTGTTAAATATTTACTTAGCAGCTCTATGGGATACATATTTGTCTAAAGGGGGGTCAAAGAATGCACCCTTTCCCTTTTCCCTCTTGCCTTTTCCCTTTTCCTTTTCCTCTTTTCCCTCTTCCCTTTTCCCTTTCCTCCTTCCCCTTCTCTGTTCTTCGCTCTCCCTNTGTTCTTCCCTCTCCCTTTCCCTTTCCCTTTCCCTTTCCCTTTCCCTTTCCCTTTCCCTTTCCCTTTCCCATTTTGTTTTGTTTTGAAGTTCTGTAAAATGCTTTTGGCAGAAAAAAACTTGGAGCAAAACACAGGAATATGTTACATTAACCCTATGACTTTTCCTCTTTCCTCATGGCCCTGCTGATCATGAAGCTAAGTAAACAACGCTCTTGTCCTCCCTTCTTAGGGGGTGGAGGTGAAGGATTTTTGAAATGTTAAATGCATTCTTGTTCTCTGTCCTTTCAGGGGCTCGTGGTCAGGCATACTATACCGACCACAAACTCTGTGTCCGTCCTTCTCTGCAGCTGTTGCACCCTGCTTCAGAAAGACCCTATGGCAGCGACTATAGTAGTATTAAATGACTTACAGGAAGGAAGGTCTTTGGGCTTGTGCTTATTATAGTGTCTGATTAATCAGCTCATGCCCAGTCCATCAATCTGCCCCAGGACTTAGTAACCTTCTCACTTGTTGTCTGTTAATCTTAAGTATTGTTTCATCATGGACTGTATTTTTTGCTCAGCAGCATGATGCTGAATAATCCTGACACATGTAAAATATCCTCCTCTTTTCATTCTAGTAGAGAATTGGGGAGGCCAGCACCCTAAGACTGGGGAACTGGAACAGTCTCTTTTCAAAAGGATGAGCCTCAAATTACAACTTAATTTGAAAGTGAAACCCACGTAAGGATCATGGGGCCATGAGGATCCACAGCATATCCCACAAGCATTTGACATACGTGCCAGGTCCCACAGAAGTCTGTGAAAGGCTTTCCAGTGACTTAAATAGGCTTTGAATTTTGTAGGTGCTGTACCTGAATTCCTAAACGTTTCATGAAAATTCCATGAAATAACAACTTCAGCTGTTTGCGACAGAGGCTGAATGTACCTCTGCATTAATACAAGCAAATCTGTTACTACAGTCACTATGATGACATTAGCTCCTGGATTATTGTCCTTCTACTATTGCACAAATTAAACTCTCACTATAAAAAGT
>VYZV01006698.1:178043-188185 GCA_013401275.1 Pandion haliaetus | reverse complement strand
AAAAAAAAAAAAAAAAAAAAAAAATCAGGTCCTGAGCATGGAAAAATGTCTAAAGGCAGAAAATGAAAAACTGTCTGCTGAAATTATTAATGATATCACTAACGGGATCGATAGGGTACATACGATCAGTTGCTTTTTCTTGATGTTCTGCTTACATACATTTCTGGTTTTGCAGTACAGAAGAGTATGGAGGAGAATTTCCCCTCTGTCTAAGACATAATTTGTTACCTGGAGTTAATTATTTTAAAACATTATCTTATTCTGCCAGATATGCTTACCTTAAATGTACAAAAAAATAGTTCAGATCCAGAGGACTCTGTCCTACATGGACCAGATTCCTAAAATACCAGTTTGGGTTAGTTAAGCTGTGATTTATTGTTCTGATTCTGTGTTATTCCTGCTGTATACATAAGCATATGTCACAGAAAATAGACAGCACTCTAATTTAGGATAATCACTGAACATTACGAAAGGTTCCCATCCTGCAATATTTATGTGCATTTTAAACTTAAAGCAGGCAAGAAGTCCTTGCTGAAACTGGGGCTTATTCAGCTGCTAAAAGTTAATCATATACTTAAGTGATTGCAGGATCAGGGCTTAAATAAACAAAGAACAGTATGTGGGAGTATTAAGAAAAGAAACACATACTTCTTCCGTTGGTTACCACAAATTCATAAAATGCAATCAAACCTAGCACAGGTATACACTCATTGTCTATACTACTTTCTCATAATTTTAACTCAGAAACAAATATTTGTGCATTGCCCAAACTGGAAATCAATCACTGCTGGAAAAAGACTTGTGCCTGTCTTAGTTGTGATATAAATCACTAATAAATTCTTATGTGTGTGCCTCATTGTGTAAATGTTTACAGCTATATGACCTTACAAAGAATTACTTGGCAGAATTCTGTCTTTGAAGGCTAAGAACCACTTGCCTTACAAATTTCTTTGTGCCATTATATTAATTTGACAACACATTTCATTTTTCTCTAGACAGAAGAAAATTTTGACACTCAATCACATGAATCAATTTTTTTTCATTCATAGTTTTTCTTCACTTAAAAGCCATTTGATTAATATGTCTGTGCTCTAAATATATACTCAGGAAGACATGACCGAGGCAAATTCTTATTTTCTTCATAGCAGGTATAGACTGCCAGGGAGCATCAAAGGCAGGCTGCTCTAGAGAGGTCAGGGAGCTGGAAGCCAACCATATTAAGAACTGACCTCACCAACAAAGGCACAGTTCCACAGCAGCAAAGCAAAATGAGCAGAGTATGTGTGTTGATGGTCACCAAGTTCAGCCAAGTGTCCAGATCATTGCACCAGTCCACAGTGATGACGCAGGTCCAGTGTCAAGCCAGGAATTCAAGTCTGTGGGTAAAGGTCTGGGTCTGGATAAGCAGGATACATGGCTGGACGTGGACGTTGGTGCATTGGAGCTGCAGCGTGCCCCAGCACAGGCAGGGACCAAAGGCAAGATCCTCAGTTTAAAGGCAACTGCCAAAAGAAGGAGTGAGGGGAGACCCTGCTGTGGGTTCTTAGCACTTTTTTTGCAGAGGGTGTTAAAAGCATGAGACCTACAAGTGTCATAGGATAATAATACCCCTGTCCCTGCTCTGGAAATGAACCTCTTTGTAACTGAGCTGTCTTGAGATTTTAACGTACAGGAGAGAGCACTGTCTTGGTTATCTCCTGGATGCAGAATAGTGAGTAGCTCCTCCTGGCTTTTACTACAGCTGAAGGGGTTACATCACTGATGGTGTGGTTAACCTTTTCTCACAGACACTTGTAATTATATTGCATGATCTTTTGATCCAGGCTTTCACTTCAGGATGTAGCCTTATTATTCATCTGCACATATTAGGTGACTGTTGCACAGAAGCAATGGTGCAACTGCTGGTGTGCCAGCAGCAATTCTTGTCCAACACAAAACAGCAGAACGGCAGGAATCTGAGCCCTGATGGATGGTCCTACTGTGATATCCCTGGTGCAGTTGTGCCACTTGAACTTTGTCTCACCTAGGGCATAGAGGAAGGTATGCAAGGCTTTGTGGTACAGAGCAGAGCCCCGTGGTAGGGTGGGCATTGTACGGTTTGGAGATTGAAAAGCTCAGAGATGTCACTATGTGAATGTCCCTCTTTTTTTCAGCTTGTATTGCAGATACGCCAGAAGTAACTCCATCGCTGATGATGAATTCTTTCTGGGTCCTGGGATTCCCTGCTCCATCATATTTTACTGCCCTATTTACACTTACACAGTGAGAAAAAATACGCCCGTTTCCCAAAACTGAGAATGACATATCCTCTAGATTTTCAATGTCATTTTGACTATTGACATGAAAATAATCATTGATGTGATAACTAATCTAATGACTACAAATAAGAAAATCTAGTGAGAGCTGTTTGGGGCTCATAATGATTTTGCGGCAGCCTAGCTTACACTTAGATGCATGATGTTTTGTCCAGAGAAAACCATGTTGCCATTTTATTAGCAATAATTTGTTTTCAGCTTTGCTGCCCTGTGTCTGTTATTTTAATATGGCCAACAGTAGAAGTATGAGACATGGAATGGCATGTGCTTCTTGAGAATCTCTCTCCCTGACAGACAAAAAAAAAGGGTTTTGAAGTTTTCCTTACTGTCTGACAAAACCCAGCAGCCTTGTAACTGCAAAACCTGATGTATTTCAGAGATCAGTTTTGTCTGTGTTCACAACATCTTCATTTTGGGCCAAGGGGCTGACAAAGTCCTTTGTAACTGTCACTTATTAAACTGTAGGTTAGGAATTGCATACAGGAACGTCCAGATTGTTCAGAGAGAAACTGTTATTTATAACTGCTTCCAGCCTGCTCTTTGTCTATGTTAAAACATTTTATGCTACTGCCAGCTGTTCAAACATATAGTTCTGCGTATGTAGAACATTGACACTTTACTCTGAAGTCCAGAGCACTTCAAAAGAAACTGCCCTCCACTTTCTGAACTCACTATTGGTACTGGCTTCTTTTCCCCCTGACTATTTTGAATTCCAAACAGGTGAATGCAGTTTTGCAGTACTTGAATATAACTCCTCTCAAGAAAGTTAATTGCAATGCATTGTGCAGAAACAGTAACTTTATTTTCTTAGGCGTTTTTGTAACACCTCTGACCCCTGGCTATAAACAAGCACATTTGTGAGGGGACGTGCTCTATGTACCCAGAGTGAAGATGTATGAGAGTGACACAGAGAGCAGCCATTGATCTACAGACATTAATGAAGAAAAAATGCTTTTGGACACCTGTCAACTTTTAATAATTTTTGATTGTAGCAGATGGTCTCCAGTTACTACTAAAGGAAATGAACTTTTTTGTGCTAATAGTGGCTTAGTTCTTCCACTCTCCTACATCAATATTCATTCAGATGAACTGAATGCTAAAATGAATGCAAGAGTTAGGAAAGACTTTTTAAAATTCTGGAAGGAATACAGCTCTTGTTCCTCCAGGCACAAGCTGACTAGAGAAAAGATGCAAGGATTTCACAAGATTTGAAGGATTTAGGTTTCCCTATGGGCAGTCTATTCTATAATTGTTTATTTCAGATTTTCTTGTACTCTGCTTTGGGTACCAGCCATCACTGAAGCACACAGATGTCTTGTGAGATAGGAAGTGGGTGTCTTTTTTGCTGGTAACAGCATATGACCCAGTGTACAGAAAAAGTTGCCGCTTGCTGAGACTGTGCTAGGGTTTTTATTTACCTTTTTTCCATTGCAAACCAATCATCTGGGTGTAATTACTGCTGGATATATCCTTGCATTTGAAGTTATGCCAAGGCCAAGGCAAACCTACTATGATTAAAAATAAATTTTTTTAGCTTGTACCTTTGCCTTCCTTAAAAAGGCTTGCATTTGTCTTGCTTACAAGTTTTGTTCTGGAGGGACTGCAGAAGTGAGAATGAGCTGCAGAACCAGCTTTCTATAAATTTAGCCATTACTCTAGACAAAAGTCAGCATTTGCATTCCTTAGGCAATCCTGAAACACCCTTTAAAATAATAATAGCAATAATAATTTGGGATTTTTAAAAATGTAAAGGGAAACTTTGACATTTTCTCACCATTCCCCCACTTGCCTCAGTAAATTCGGAAATGCTACTGAGCCTTGGAAACCTGTTCTACCACGTCCCAGTTCAGCTGTGGTTCCTGAGAGTCAAACTCCCAGCTCTGTGTCCGTCACAAGATGCAGATAGCTCAGGGGGGCTACCAGCCATAGAAGTCCTCCCTGTGATGTGAGAAGTTCATAGCATTTGATTCAGGTCTTCTAAGGATACTGGCTCAAAGGCAAGGAAGATGATAGAAAGACCTCTTGAGATTTTCATGTTCCCTACTTTGAAGTCAAGGTTAGTCTGGGTTCCACTGGTCCAGGTGATGGGTCTTCCCAGCTCCCAGGTTAGCCTCAGGGCTTCTTTGCTTCTTATTGTGGAGCTGAAAGCAGAACTTTGGAAGCCATGAAGTCCCTATCTCTAGGGAATTCTGTATTATGGGACTGTCCTAAAGCCATGAACTCTAGGTGTCCAGATGAATTGAAAGAATCAGTTATAGTTTTATGTTTAGTATCTGATTTTGTGTAGCATGTCAGATCTGTCAAAAAAAATATGCTTGTGTTTTGGCAGAAGTTCATTGACATTAACATGTTTTCTAAAAATCATTAATCAGGGCTTTTTTGGGGGAAACTCACTTCATTAGAAAATTCCTTCTCACATCTGTTAGGAAAAAAAATCAGAGCTATGTACCTGAATAATAGGAGTAGCTGTATGTGGTAGTTACTGCTAGAAAAGAAAATTCAGGCAAGCTGAGTGCTAAAATGAATACAAAAGCAATGGAAAACTGGGACCAGAGGGATTGAAATCTTTGCTGTTTTCCCCTAGCTTGGATCCTAAACCAGCACACATTGAGGTAAGGCCATAGTAGCATCATGGAGACCCAGCACAGCCTTGAAAATGGAAACTGCACAGAGAAAAGTGTAAGGGCAGATAGAATGTACTGAATCTTGCCAACATTCTTTTCAACATTAGTGACTGAGGTATGACCAAACGGTGGCAATAATGATGCGTGGTTCAGTCATTCTGTGCTTGAGTTGGAAATGTTCGGTAGACACTGGGGTGAAGTCAATACCTTTGGGTCAGGACACTGAAAGATGGCTTCACTGCACAGAAATTAGAGGTTGTCCAACATAACTCTGAATGCCTTATTAAAATTGCTATAAATTCCACAGATTAATATGGATTTCTTGGTGTACTGAACACATATGAATTTTTGAATACATAGGAACCTTGTAACAACTGTTGATATTGAAAGGACTTTTATAGAAGCTTTAAATCACATAAATGCATTTTCAAACACCTGGAGAGATTGTAAATTTGGTGTAAAATTTTGTTTTCAGAAGATGATAAAATTTTGGGACTTGAGGAGAAAAAAATGGCTTAAATTACAACCTTTATAAACATCAAAGGGGACTTTGATTTGACCAGTCTCAAGTTTTTCTATTATCTGCAATGAAAATCTATGTCATGAAATTTGTCAAGTAACTGATTCCTTGTGTTTGGGTAATAATAACCATAAAGATAACCAGAAGTCTGTGAGATGTCTCCTTCTGTCTCTCTTAGCTGACTTATATGGGAAGTGTGAAATCACTGGTAGAATTGAGAGCTGATTTGTATTTCTACCTCTTATAAGACGATGCACAAATAATTTTAATTGTATTTAATTGAGAGAAATATGCCATGCACTGCAAATCCCATAGCTTTTGTCTTTAGCACACTAATAGCCAAAGAGTTTGATCCAGATCCACAATGTGGAATTTCTTTTTTCACTAAAAGATGTTGTATTTTGTGAATTTGGTTGGACATGGAAACCCAGACTGGACAGGAATTTGGATATTATTGTTGCTGTCTTTGTTATGAGAAGTTATGTAAGAAGCAGTTAATCAAATGGAAAACATTTCTATGATGTTTACAAAGTAGATAAAAAATAAGCAGACTAAACGTATGCCACTGTCAGTGTTTCAATTATCTGATGATAATCTACAATCAATCAGGATACTCAAAAGCATAAAATTAGGCATAAGAAAGACATGGACCTGTCCGAGTGGGTCCAGAGGAGGGCCATGAAGATGATCAGAGGGCTGGAGCACCTCTGCTATGAACACAGGTTGGGGTTTTTCAGCCTGGAGAACAGAAGGCTCCAGGGAGACCCTATAGCAGCCTTCCAGGACCTAAAGTGGGCTTGTAGGAAAGATAGGGAGGGACTCCTTATTGGAGAAGGTAGCGATAGGATGAGGGCTAATAGTTTTAAATTGAAAGAGGGTAGGTTTAGATTAGATGTAAGGAAGTTCTTTACCGTGGCGTGGTGAGGTGCTGGAACAAGTTGCCCAGAGAGGCTGTGGATGCCCCATCCCTGGAGGTGTTCAAGGCGAGGTTAGATGGGGATTGGAGCAACCTGGTCTAGTGGAAGGTGTCCCTGCCCATGGCAGGGGGTTGGGACTAGGTGATCTTTAAGGTCCCTTCCAACCCAAACCATTCTATGAGTCTATGATACCGCCACTGAGCAGTATAATAAAATAAATAAATAGATAACAAATTATACTGCAGTCAGATGTCAAGCATCATCTCACAGAGCCATCATCTCTCCCTTGCAATATGGTAAATGCCATAGTAAATCCTAGTACCTCAGGGATGGACGCTGACATGCAGTCTGATTTGTCTCAAGAAGGTAAACTACTGCTTTGCAATACATTTGCTAGGCTCACTTTTTGCTCTTTAAAAACAACAGCATATGCTTAAAATGCAAAAGTAGGCTGAGTATTATAACATCAAGACTTGGTTGAAATAACACTTCAGAATGTTTTCAGCAAGGCTCTGCAGGACTTCTGGTAGTTGCTAGTTTAAGGGCTGTATTATAAATTTTGTTTCTGTAACATTTACCTCATTTGTCTTTTTTTTTCTTCCTCCACATTCTCCTCATGCTGCCTTCAATCCTGTTGCAAAGACTTAAACTTTTAGAATTCTTGGGAACCTTTTACAAAGTATTTATTTTGTCATGAGCTCATTTTTATGTTCTCTGTTACAGGTGACAGAGGAATATCTATTCTGAGGCTTTTGAGATTGTACTTCCCCAAGATTATTTCTCATATATCTTGTATATCAGCAAAACCTCCATATAATTTAGTAAAGTTAACATAGGAGAGTTGCTTGTTAGAAATGTTACAGTTAACAAGATAAAGGAAAAATTTTACTCCGCAGTCCTTCCAGAATGATGCTATTTGTGAAAGGAAGGCTAACACAAATGCTATTAGTGTCTGTCATGATTTGCTTCTGCAGAGTGTTCTGGACTATGTCACATAGAGGGCTGTTAGTATTTACAGCCATATCAAGCATGTTAATTATCCAAAAAACGCCTCCGTGCTGCATGGAAATTTTTTTTCATTATATGACCCATTCCATATATGATCAGTGACGATGTAAAAATCTGATTTCCTACCAACTGCAGGCAGGTCAAAGAATATTCAAGGACTTGATAAATCAGTTCTGTAAGAAGCAGAGTAACAGATAGGTCTGCTATTACCCTGTATCACAGAGGGGGACAAACCTGGTTGTGTCTAAGAAACATCTGGTTTAGTAATTCTTCACACAAAGGTGTTTTGTCTTTCCCTTTCAAACTAATGAGCCTTTTAGTCATAAGCTTTACTTTTGGGGGATTTAATGCTACCTATTAGTAGGACTTCTGTTAGCTTTTTACTGTAATGATACCATGTAGGATTCTTTCGCTGAAGCTATGTGAAGTTTCAATGAGATGTGTATTCAATGTAAATTTAGCCAGAAAATAAAAATGTCTGTTGGCAGGAACAATGAGGATATCACCATATAACCAAGGAAAACTTTCTCATTTTCTTAAAAGCACCAAGGTGTTCAGCCTTTTAACTACACCAGTAGTTTTGATTTTCAGGGACCTGTTTTGGAAATTTCACATTACTTTGCTAATAATGAGATAATTATGAATAAGAAGATAGCACAGCAACAGTTCAGGAGAGTATTTCAGCATGTCCCTGCTTTTAGAAACATGAGTGCTCACGTCAGTGGGGTGACATGTCCCAAAAGGCACATCTCATGTGCAGAACTTGGGAAGCATCTCAAGCAGAACTTAGGAAGCAGTTCTTCCAAACTTGCCAGCATTGTGCCCATAAAAATTGGTAGGATGGAAAATGCCTGGCAAGCAAAGCTGTACGAACATGTAGGTGCTTGTATTATTGATATTTACCATAAAATTAATGGCAGGGATTTTCACAGCACTCCAGGAGCCTTAGACATCTTCCATGGTTCTTTTTTACTGCAATTCCTATCCACCCTGTTTTCCTGGCATTTGCTGCTTAAACCTCCCTCTCACCCTCGTGTACTTTTCTATAAACCTTTTTTTTTAAAGTGTCTTTTTCAAAAGAAATGCTGTCTACTACTTTTCCACTCCTCCAAGATTTTTCTAAAGGCATGTTACTTCCTTAGGAAATCAGTGGAACAGGTTCTTGACTTCAAGTACATGCATAAAAGTTTGCGCGATGTGGCCCTGAAGTTCTCAGAACAGACTTGTTGTCTCCTAGTCAACTTTAAAATGCCAATAATTTTCACAGTAACGTATCAGTGAGTAATGACAGCTACAAAAGATGGTTGTCCACCTGTAAAGCAAAATCATGGAAGTGCGGTTTGGAAGGAAAGGAACTCTGAAGATCGTCTGTTCCACTTCCCACTCATATAGGTCATGACCATCATTAGATCAGTTCAGCTTTGGCTTTGTCTGGTTAGCCTTGAACTTCTTTGATGTGATGTACCTCCTTGGAGATAAATCTTGTAACACTTCTAACTGGTTGATATACATGGCATTGCCTATAGCCTGGCAATTAAAAGCAAAACATAGTGCTGCTTGGGAAGACGATCCTGCAAGCAGCATTGGCAACGTCATTCTCTTCTGTGTACGCTGTTACTCAGTTCCGCCCTGTATGACACTGGATTCCAGTCTCTGGAGTCTGTAGCTAGAAGGGTTTGTCTTGTATGCCCAAGGAAGAAGGAAGAGCTCTATCTGTTTTTATTATCTTCAGTAGTTCTGATGTGAGCATTGGCGAGAAAGGAATGAAAAATAAACTTACGTTTTAGATACATAAATGAAGTAAATGTTTTAAGGAGCTACTTTTAAAATTATGCTTTAATCAGATATTCCTACATTATGTGCTCATTTCACTGGCATTAGAAAACAATTCATTGTGAAATACGTGTCTGGAGAGTATATTAAATAAGTATAGAATTCTGACTGCTCTCCGTTCTAAATATGGTTTGCAAAATCTATGCTTAAAAATGTGAGAGTTATTAAATGTGATTCTCAAATAGTTTCAGTTCTCATGGCCTCTCATAACCCTTAAAATGCTGGGGAAAAATGAAATGGAGCTGCACAAAAAAATTGTTAAAACATGGCAGTGGCTGATTTTTTTTTAAAGATCTGCACCTAGAAAAACATCTTTCACAAACTGAATCCAGGCTGCTGTAATTCAAACAGTAACTCCATTGATCAATATATGGAATGAAAGAAATTCCTATGGAATGTAGGAAGCTGTAGAAAAAGAAAGGTAACCACTAGAGCAGTCTGTATAAAGAGAACAGTCAAGAAAACAAGTACAGTGGGTGCTTTGAAAAAAATCCTTTTATTTTGTAATCATGTTTTAGATATGATGCTCACTGATGCATTAAGCATTTAGATGATACATTTAGCAGATGATACTTTGCTGGGCTTCATTTTGAGAGTTAAAATACATTTTGCCCTAAGTGAATTTGATTCAGAAGCTAAGCAATAAATTCCCATTAATTTTCACCTTTAAAATGAAGACTTAAAAAGGAATTATAAAACTGCTTGTCAGGAGCATGACTGGCATAAATATGTGTTATGGGTTTGTGTGGCGCGGTTTTTCTTGGGGGCAGGGGAGGGGAGCTGCAGAGGCGGCCCCTTTAAGAAGCTGCTGGAAGAATTCGCTGCCCCAAAATGTCGGACCCGCGCGCCAAAATGTCGGACCCGCCTCTAGGCGGGGAGTGACAGTGGTAATGCCTCTGGGAAAACATATTTAAGAAGGGGAACC
>VYZV01006698.1:145100-173013 GCA_013401275.1 Pandion haliaetus | reverse complement strand
GCAGCAGAAACAACATGTGATGAACTGACCGTAACCCCCATTCCCCATCCCCCTGCACTGCTGGGAGGGTAGGTAGAGAATCCGGGAGTGAAGCTGTACCCGGGAAGAAGGGAGGGGTTGGGGGAAGGTGTTTTGAGATCTGATTTTATTTCTCATTACCCTACTCTGGTTGATTGGCAATAAATTAAGGTTATTTCCCCCAAGTTGAGTCTGTTTTGCCCATGACGGTAATTGGTTAAGTGATCTCTCCCTGTCCTTATCTCGACTCACAAGCCCTTTGTTATATTGTCTGTCCAGCTGAAGGGCGGAGTGATAGAATGGCTTTGGTGGGCACCTGGCATCCAGCCAGGGTTAACCCATCACAACTATGAAAAATATTTTGAAATGAAAAGATAAGAAAAAATGGGAAAAATAAATACTTTCGAATCTATTCATTGATACTTTTTAATAGTTATAGATTATTTTTAATTTCTATTAATATGTGGCCTATCTGGATCCCTTTTCACCTTTTTTGTCTCTCAAGAATTTAACTTCCTCTCCGGCAAAATGTTGTGCCTGGACGATTTCTGTTCCCTTTGTTTTTCAAGACACTTGCAAAACTGTTCTACAGTTGTTGTACTGTTCGAGTTAATTCTGGATGGCGGTAAAGGGTGAAGGAACTGTAAAGGTAGGTTTGACCATCTGTTGTAATCCTGTCTCTCGGTCACAGAACCACAGAAGCACAGAATGGGTGAGGTTGGAAGGGACCTCTGAAGGTCATCTGGTCCAACCCCCCTGCTCACCCAGGGCCACCTACAGCCAGTTGCCCAGGACTGTGTCCAGACAGCTTTTAAATATCTCCAGGGATAGAGACACCACAACCACCCTGGGCAACCTGTCCCAGTGCTCGGTCACCCTCACAGTGAAAAAGCATTTCCAGATGTTCAGAGGGAGACCCTGTGTTTCAGTTTGTGCCCATTGCCTCTGGTCCTGTCACTGGGCACCATGGAAAAGAGCCTGGCTCCATCCTCTTTGCATGCTCCCTTCCAATATTTATATTCATTAATAAGAATATAATAATAAGGTCCTGTGTGTCAGGTCGTTGACACTTCTTTGAGAAAGATGCCTCTGATAGCTACGGAAATATGAGGCTTCAAAGGACCCAAGCTCTCTTTTCTCCAGCCACATTTCCTGCAGAAAACACGTATGTGTGTGTGTGTATATATATACATATAAAAAATATGTGTGTGCATATATATATAAAAATACGTATATATATAAAGACGCTCTGTCTGGTTCCTTATAACTCATTCTTCCCTTGCTTACAAGGAAGTCTTTGCCACAATATGAAGTCTGCCACTATGACCAAACCAATGGACCAGGGTACGACTTTCTCAAAAAGTGTTTGTGAAGACAAGGAAAAGGCACAAAAGGAAGGAAAATGGAGAAAACAACTGCCCTCTTTTAACTACGTATTTTATGTTGCCATTCAAATACAACACTGCTTCATAAGTAGATTGTTATTAACGGACTGCTGCCATGAACTGTATGGTAATTAATAGCAGTTACTATTAACCACCAAAAGTTAGAAAGCAAGACAGGAGTATAAAGATAGTGGCAGTATTGCCAGTATTTGTTTTGAACACTGTTTTCCCTCTGAGTCAGAATGTGTCTCTTTCCATTGGTTCCCTTTCAGGCAGGCACAGACCCTGCCACTGGGACACAACTCTAGAGATCTACTTACTGTTTCTTGAAAACCCATCTTTATTTTCTTGCTTATCGGAATTCACTAGGTCACTTCAGGTCACTGCAGATGTTCACATACCAGATATGAGAGTGCAGCCAAATACAATAACATCTCTTTGACTTTGGCTATGGGGTCATGCAACAGAACTACAAAATTTCAGTTGCAGAAAGACACATCCTGTCAGATCCAAGATAAATGTCTTGCCCTGTTGAGTCTGAAGTTCTGCAGTTGCATTCTATAAGCCAAAATCATTGTGTGATTATTCTCCTTCCTTTAAAATAACATTAAAAAAACCCTATGTAGGACTCCACAGGCTATATCAGTTAATTCCTTGGTGTTATTCCAAAGCAAGCAATGCAGCTGCCAGATAGACCACTGGGAACTGACCTGGCTCACAAGGAAGTCAATCTTTATGGAAAAGTTCTTGGGGAGAGTGTGGGGAAATTGATACTTTTGATCTCTGTATTGTAAATGTCAATGTTCTGGGTATACCTTCTATTTTCAGCTGTGATGATCATGTAAAATTGTAATTTATGTTTCTGTGGAACATATTTAGCATTTAAACAAGAGGGTGATGATTAAACAAGAGGGTGATGAAATAACTGATGAATACAAGTTTGATTTTACCGCCAACCATATGTTTCTACATTTGCGGAATCTCAGTTTGGGTATTGGGTGTAGCTGCTATATTATATAAAATTGTCACAGCTGTACTGAAAGCAGCAGAACTACCATAATTCACCCCATCTGAAAATTAGTTACACTACTTTGTTTTTCTAACAACTGCAGAGCTTTAGAGGACGAAGAAACCAATTTAAAAACAATCTTTCCTCCTCAGTTTTCAGAACTGTTTTGGGTTTAACCTATTACAGTATGGTTCTGCTGTTACTTGAATGTTCTTTATTAGTGCTGCATTTGGCGTATAGAGCAGCCTGTAAAAAGAGGATCAAAGCTCATGGAGTGCCACCAGAAGTCCTAACATTTCCTAACATTCAGCTTTCAGGGGATGAACCTGAACATGTTGAGTTTTTTGTTGGCAGGACTTTTATGACCTGCTGGATGCCAGTGAAAATCAGTGAAGCTACCCACTATAAAACTCTGATGTAGGGAGCTGTACTTACTCTGTTTTCTAAGCAACCCATGTTTATCTATCAAACCATTAGCTTTGAAGGAGGATTGACTGAGACAGCTTTGAATTTTTCCACTTGCTTCTCTACTGTTAATCACATTTTGTGGTACCTGGTCTTTTCTTAAGACATATTTTTCCAAGGGATGAGTTGTAATTTGACAGTGGAGTTGCCAATAAATGGATTTATCAAGATAAACTGCTTTAGCAAAACTATATCCAGATGCATCAGCTTCTAGGTTTCTCACATAGAAGTCAAGCTGAAAATGTGACCTTAAGTGAAACTATATCCTCACTTCACATTCACATGTTGTATGCCTGCATGCATACGCATGTGCAAGGAGGGTAATCTACTCAGTTATGGAAAATACTTATTTCTCAAATATTTTGGCCAGAAGAATAGTTGCCTCTGTTGATTTGAGAGCAGTCATGTTAATTGGTCCATCCTCAGAAAAGTGTACATGGGTATTACTATTCAATTGCTAGGACAGTTTGTAAAACAAAACAAAACAAAACAAAGCAAAACAAAACAATAAGCTTAATACTCTTTTCAAAGACAGGTAAGAGAGAGGGAATATCTAGATCCTGTTCACTTTATGTTTTCTTGATAGCTGTGCAAATGCAAGTAGGGAATGGGAGAGAGAGAGAGAGGTTTGGAAGATTACTGTGACATTTTTGTTGATAAGCGTGACAACACATTCNGAAGACTTTGATGCCTGTTGGTCTTATACAAGCTCATTACTGTTCACAGGTCTGGCAGTAGTTTGCACAGCACATGTCACAGAACAAGACTAAGCTGTGGTATGTTCTCAGGGAATAGGGCTGCAGCACTACCTATAATTTTTTTCAAAAAATCTAAGGTTTAAAAAATGCCTTCTGGAGCTGGAGCTCAGTGCATCGGAGGTCACATCTCTGTCCAGTGTTTTTGTCAAGAAGCTACTATAGAAAGTCAGAACAAAGACAAAGTCATATTCAACTATATATGGCATGGTGGAGGAGGAAAGGGATTCCAGCTGATGGTGGAAGGAGGCAAGAGCAGACAACTGAAAGGATCTGGAGAACTCACTGCTCAGAACTCGGAAAGCTTAGCCTTTGGCTGCATGTTGCTATAATTTCCAATACCTGAAGACTTCTGGTGAAGTCCTGACACATCAAAGTGCATGCTTTAGTTCAGACATGATTAAAACATGCTATTACTAACACTCATCTGTGCTTATCTCCAGTAAAATTGGTGAAACCAGTATCTTACAATACAAGTGAGGGTTGAGACAGTGAAAATAAAGAACAAATTCTAAAACTTGTGGTTTGTTGTAAAACCTTGTGGTTTGTTGTTTTTATTATGTGGGTTTCTTTTTTTGACTTTCTGAATATTCAGTTGAAATGAGCATTAACAAAAATGTGATACATTCAAAGGACATTACTTTTTCTTCTTCTTGTCACAATAATAACAGCCTTGAGAAAGTAACCTTTGAAATTTAAGCCAAAAGTACAATATTTTTTGTCAACTAACTTTTTAAAAGCAGAAAGCCAACATACTTTAAATGGATTTATAAATATTGGATAGAGATGTAAATCAACTATGTTTGTCAAGCTTGGGATAGCATGCGGTTGAGACTTATCTGGGAAAGACTTTGAACTGTGTATCAAGCATTAAGACTTCAGAATAACTGTTGTGTTCTACTTTTATCTTTTTGTCTTTTTTATTTGTTTTCAGCTCTTGGATCAAATAACATTTGAGTGAGCTAAAAATGTAATATTCACCAAAAATAAGACTTCTGCTATTCTCTACATACTCTGGAGGAAATTAAGTTGGTTTTGGCCATGCACATGTAAAACATAATATATTCTTTGTGTGAAAAACAAAAAGTTCATTTTTTTCCCTTTGGTCATACAATTTTAAATCCTGAATAAAATCTAACAGATAATTTAGTTATTATAGACATAATCTATTGATTAATCCACATTGTATACAAGTAGTGATGATCTGCTCTTGAGGGCAATAAGTTGCAGAGACAAAACAATTAGTTCAATAATTAAACATGATAGTAGAGCTGCTAAAATGAATGTTAGCAAGTTGGAAAATGTATTATCTAGTATTCCATTTTGAGTCAGTGATCTTACTGTTAATTATGATCTCTCTGATGATCTAGGCTATCTGATTTAGTCACCAAGCAGTGATCAATGTTGTCATAACTAGCTAACTCAAGCCTTGGTATACATATAAAATCTTATTTATATGCTATACTCTGATTAAAATAGTGAACTGCATTGATGAAATATCTGATCCATGTGGCTGTTCTAACGTCATAGTGCTCCTTTCATATTTCCTTGGAAATCACGAGGGAAATGTAGATTTGAATTAGAGAAAAAGGTTGTCTTAGCTCTCTCAAGTTGCTCAAGATACTGCGTGAGACCATTATGGGTGATGTGATGGAGGCAGATAAGGATGGAGTGAGAAGGGGGATGCACGCCTGCAAATGCAGCTGCACAATGAGGAAAGATTTCTGGGCTTCAGCTACATGGAATAATATATCTTATAGTATGGTCACTTTCTGCATGGAGTCTTTTTGGAAAAAATATGTAGTTTATTGGTGTTCCATGGTATTATTTCAGTTAAAAGTGTGGGGTTAAAATAAAAAAAGATGTGATAAATCATGTTTGTAGAACTTGTCATGAGCGTATTGGCCTTTTTGGAGCTATCTGACAGAGCCAGCAGTGAGGCCAGTATAGGTCTATACCCAAGGATTTATTCTGAACTTGTAGTATTTCTGGTTGTGAAGAAAGTCCCTGAAACATGGATAATGTAATGTCTGAGGCTCTGCACATATGAAGCCAGGTGAAAGTAAAGTCACTACGCTGATTTACTCCATCTGTATGAATGGGGTGCAAAGCCTGAAATAGCTATATCCAGCATCCTTCCCATTAATACGTCTTATGCTAAGTTCAAGTAGACTTATTTTTTATTTCACTTTTTTTCTAAAGAAAACTTTTATGTTCTTCTTGATGAAGATAACAATTCCCTTAGTAGGTGCTTTGCAAAATATTTGGTTATGAAGTTGTGTAACTAAAATTGGATTTGCTTAGTTTACTGTTGCATAGGAATCATGTGTGAGGTCCACAGTGGGAAATCTGTGGTTTGTAAGTAGTAAAAGCAGTTACTCCACTCAGCTGAAGAAAGAGCCTGCTGTATTTGCATTCAAGAGAAGAGCTGTAGGCACGTGTTACAGTGATGCATTGAGTTTAACCTGGTTTCACAAGGAAATGAGACATATATAATTGCAGCATGAGTCTGTGCAACAATCTCTGAGTCTGCTTTGAGTCTGAGCTTGTATGCACCAGCTATGACAAAGACACAGAGGCCTGATGGCCATTACGTTCTTACACATCTCAGGTAACAGGAACAGAGTAAGGGTGGGAAATGCTATTCATGTCTCCACTAAGAGAGGGACTGTTTGGTGAACCAGTGAATTTGCAAAGATGTTTTAAATGCTGGAGAAGCTTTAGTGAGTGCTTACCCTTTCTTGACAACAGAATCCAATCACAAGACAAAATTCTAGTCAAAATGAGTCTTCAGCAGTTCTGCTGCTCACAGAAGTTTCTTATTCAGGTGGCCAGTTTACTTTTCCTTCCACTGGAGTAAAGATAAAAGTGGCCAGCCAGCTCCTTCTCCACACACAAGGGGTTATAGTGGATGGTTCCCCTCCTACAGAGCTGAGAGACTCCATACAGAGGTTTTTTCCAAGTTTAGTCTAAAGTGTCAGGAGAACATTAAACTAAATTGGTAAAACTCCAACCAACCTTTGTAAGCAAGATGAAAATGCTTCTGCTTCTGTAATTGTGATCTGTTGTTAGGGGACAATAACTCAAAGAAATCTGTCCTGAGGTGAACAGTAGCCCTTGAACAGCACATTCATTTCTGTCCCAGCTTTCTTAGCCTTTTAAGTTTCAGTGTGAAAGCTATGGCAGGTGAAGTTGGTCAGCATTTAGAAAACTAATGTTGTCACAAATAGAGAAAAAATATGATGTGATCAACAAGGTGGTTTGAGCTTTTTTTGACAGAAGTGTATCGAAAACAGCTTTCGGTGGTTCTGGTCCTGCTGGTCCCTGGCTGAATTTGCCACAGCAGCAGGATATGCTTTTGCAAATTGTACTCACTCACCCTGTTTCTGACTGTGAAAGCTTTGTCTGGCCCTAGGCTGCCATTAACAGTGTGCTGTGGGACGTGATCATTTATACTAATGAGTCAGTTTAAAACAAGAACGTCTTTCACTTAGGACTTTAGCCAGGATTTTAACTTAGAACTTTTTGTACCAGAAATGACATTTGTAAGATATTTTGTTTAATCCGTTCCGTGCATTCACTGGGGAAATGAAAAAAACATGAGCATAATAAAAGCGTATGTGATTTACAGTAAGATATAAAAGTAGTGTAATGTAGCTCTTGGGAAATGAAATTCTTGGGAAAAGGAAGATTGAAGAAGTAGGATTACATTGGATGGATTTTTTTCCTATATTTTTACTGGTGCATTCACGCTATAAAAGCATTTAGCTCTAAGAAATATTAATGTCCAATAGAACACATATTTTTAGATTTACTGTTCCCATACCATCTACCTCACAATCATATTTCAGCTTCTCTGAATCCTGGCCCTTTACAATATCAAATCTGTTAGCTACTAAATCCAACAGTGTAAAGAACAGATGAGAACATACTTAGAAGGATAAAAAGCAATAATAAATGTCAGGTACATAAACTGAAGATCATTCATGAAAGGGATGCTCCTGGAAGACAACGGAAGTCCTCCTAAGGGCTTGAAAGTAAAATTTTAGTAACAAAGTATCGATTTCTGTTGCTTAACATAAAAGCAGGGATAGCTTAGTCATCTGAGAGAGGAATACAGTCCACCAGGTCTCAAAGTGCTGTGTAAGAGTCAAGGATACATAAAAAAGTCCTTTAGTTTTCATTATCTTAATAGGTCCATAGCCCTTAATTTAAACAAAAACAAAACCAAAAAAACCCAGTTATTGTAATATTTTTATTTTTCTGTTCTGATCTTACTTGACCTGGAATTAAGTGATTTTCTACTCTCAATTTAGTGGAAGGTCTCATAAAGCTTTGCCTAAAGCTCTGATGATATCCTATAGATGTATCAGCCTCCATCACGCAGAGACCATGCCAGACTGTAGAAGCTACACAAATATATCAGCTATTTGTTTCTCTCATGTCCCACTCAAAAACTCCCTGCAGGCAGCCTTTCCAGTGATATTTGGGATAATGGCTTGCCCTTGGCTGTTCTTGGGTAGCCTTGAGGCTCTGTTTGCATGGTCAAACTGCACACAGCATACAAATTTGGCCTGAAGGCAAGCCTCACTAGATGTACAGGCTGGCTCTTAAAGCTGTGATGGGACAGATGTCATGAAAGTGGTGTGAGCAGGGAGCATGACATCTGTCTTCTTACAGCAGCACTGACTATGCAAGTGATGGTCCCGAGCAGGATTTTCTGACAGGAGAGAGAATCCTGGGTCATTTGCAGTTTCAGAGGGAAAACAGAAAGGTGTGTTAAATGACGGGTAGTACAGGGAGATGATTTCAGATCATTTGATTAAGCTAAGAGATATGGTGTGAGGAAGGAAGGAACATTTCTGGGTGAAGGTTTCTAATTTTCTTAAAGCAAATTGTAAGAAAAATTCCCATCAGCTCATATCCTTCTTGCACCCCGGTCCAAGGACAGAACCTTGTAGTGAAGATGGGGGCTAGAAAAGACAGCAGGAATGACTGCAGGACCTGCTGGTTATGTGTTCTCGATCCTGGCTTCCCATTAAATTTCTTTATATGGGATGAGAATTTATATCCAGGTCAGTGTGCCAGACTATGTCAGTGTCTTTAAATAGGTGTCCGTTTTTCCACATTTGGGCAGAGACTCTCTGCTGGCACGTACAACTGTTAAATCTAGGAAAGTGTCAGACGGCTCTCCCAGTGCTTTAAAAGCGAACTGTCTCCATCATCTTAGAAATACATGTTTTAGCAATGAGGGTGTTGGTCATGGCCTTGCAAGAATTTTCTCCCTTAAAATTCAAGAAAAAAAAAAAAAAAGAAAGAGAGGAAACAAGAACATCAATGTAATGGTTTTTCTCCCATGAAAATACACAGCAGACTTAGTTTAATGTATTTTGTCTGATTTCCAAGGTCATTGTGAAAGAAGGAGGGCAGAGTGATAATTCACATCTGTTTTGTTATGAATGTAAAGGAAATTAAAATATATGCTAGCTTAGATGTGCAGCATCTGCACACAGCAGACACTGACATGGGTGATCCATAAGCAATGTTCTCCTTTCCTAAACCAAAGCTCCAACCTGATTTATGAAGCACTGTGTTGCTGCCTAGTGGTGAAATGCAAAAGCTCCTGCTCTCCTGCAATCATTAAAGGCTACTTGTCCCTCCGGCTGGCAATGAGATTGCCCGTGTCATAGTTTACATATTTACACCACGCACAGATTTCACTCCATAAAGCCAGTGTCCAGCCTTGCCACAGGTGCATGCTATTGGACAGCTGCAATATTCAATACAGGCTTTGTAGTTCTTACAGGTTAACTTTGTCCAGTTGTCTTTAGGAGGGTGGATGTCCTAGAAGCCTGCTCTTTCCCTCTCATACACACACCTGCCCTACCTGAACAAGGCAGGATGCAATAGCATCTTTGCGTCATTCTGAGTGCAAGAACTGCACAAAACCCATTTCAGTGCCGACTTTGTCACAGGAAAGTAGTTGGGGTAGGGTTCTGTATTTCTAAAGAAATAGTAAAGTTGCTCAAACTGATACTTTTGTATAAGGTTTTGTTCTACCGCCTTGTGCTGAATCCCTTTTCAGATGAGCACCTCAGATGAGCTCCTGAGCCTCCAACCCCCCTTCAGCAGTTCAAGTTCTGCTGCACTGGTCTAATCCCCGCCCCCNCCCAAGATTCTGTTCCCTTCCATCCAGCCTGTTTCCATATTCTTCCTGGCACAGATACCAGCATAGCACCCCACACCCTTGTGCCTCTCTTCCAGCTAATCCTCCTTCTCTCCTTCCCACCTGTTGTCCAAGTGCCTTAGCCAGGATTACAGTATTCTCAACATACGGCCTCAAGAACGTCCTTTAACCCAGTGAAGCCCAGTCTTGCAGCCTTTTCTTGAAAATATCCCTGTCACCTTGCAGAGCCGAACCATTCCTCCCACAACCAGGTGGTTCAGAGAAAGAAGGCACTACTCATCTATTTCATGTTCATGGAGATCTTGGCATAATTTTCTAGAGATAACCTGATCAGGTTAGATCTAGTAATTTGATGCAACATCCAGCAAGGAAGGCTCCTTATTGTGATCTGTTGACTGTCAGCATTGGACACAAAGGGACATGAATTGCATTACACTGCAATGAGAGAAGTTAGTTTTACACTATGCTGCTGTGACTGTAAATGCTGCTTAGTACCAGAGGAACCACGGGTCAGACATTTGGAGTTTTTTACTATGTTTGCTTTCAGAAGATCTGAGTAGCCCTTTCACAAAGCTGTGCCCCACTTCAGGGTTCTGTTTCAATATTCTGCTGGCTCCTGATCCACACATTTTTAAAGAGAATAAATATTACTAAAATAGTGCAGGACCAAAGCTCACATCCATTTAAACTGATGAGGACATTCCTACTAACGTCAGAATCAGTAACAGGTCCCTGAGGAAAATCTGACTTTTTTAAAAGGGCAACGTTTAAAGAAAGCATTGTAAATTTAAGCTTCAGGAAAACTCATGGATCAGTTCTGATTCCTTCTTGATCTTAAAGAACAATAAAATGCTTTGCTGTTCTGCCAGAACCCATTTGAAGTAGTACTAGGGAGATGGATGCAGTCATGTGCTACCCGTGCTTTACACAGTAACTTCCACTGAGAAATGTTTCTTTCCCTGTGATAAATGATATACCCTAGCAGAACAGGATTAAATGCACCTTTTGAAATTGAAAAGCAAATCTTATTTAGCAAATATATTAATAACTGTGAGAAAATACACAAAACCTTACCCTGGGAATATATTTTTCCCACTGAAATCTTAATAAATTTAAATAATGACCTGACACTTTGCCCATATTGTGTACTAGCTGGTAAAAACATTCAAGACTCAGCATTAAACTAATTGCAGAACAAGATAAAGAAGCTTGTGGAGCAGCCTTCTGCACATTCCTGTGCCTTCATCTGTCATGTAAGGACAGCTGTTTTCATGGATGTAAACAATTACCTAACAGAAAAACTCTCGGCAGATGGCACATGTGAATGCATCTCATGGTTTCTGTTTTGTAAAGGGCTGAGTGAGCTTGTTGTGCACTGCAGGTGACATCTTGTTTGCTGCTGTTTGCTGAGATCAGAACTGTGCATGCACAAAGGATCCAAGTGATCTTGCTGCACAGTATCTCCCTCAACCGTGCATAGGAATGGAAAGGTGGTATACCGGTGATTTTACCATAAACAAGTAGATATTAAATATCTCTGCACAAAGCTCAATTATTATGCAGGGTACAGGCTGTCAACAACAGCCTGTGTTTCACAACAATTTTTTAGATACTAAAGGAAGAAAATGAGTGAGTGCTAATTCAAGGTGAGATTGGTCTAAGTAGAAATCTTCCATGTCTCTATAGACATGCCCTGACGCTACAGTGCAACAAGCATTCTTGTGTGCTGACAAGATGTTTTACTTTGTCTGGGCTAAAGTTCTGTGGTACATCTGTGTTATGGGTTTGTGTGGCGCGGTTTTCCTTGGTGGCAAGGGAGGGGGGCTGCAGAGGCGGCCCCTTTAAGAAACTGCTGGACAAATTCCCCGCGCCAAAATGTCGGACGAGCCAAAATGTCGGACCCACCTGTAGGAGGGAAGTGACGGTGGTAGCGCCTCTGGGAGAACATATTTAAGAAGGGGGACCGGTAGTGTGGGGGTTGGGAAACCTGAGAGGAACATCTCTGCCGATACTGGAGCCAGTGAAGAAGGAGGGGGAGGAGGGGGCGTCTGAGGAGGCTGATGGCTCTGCAGCCCATGGTGAGAAGGCAGGCTGTCCCCCTGCAGTCCATGGGGGTGAACGGTGGAGCGGAGGCTCCTGAAGATGGCCGTAACCCCATGGTAAAAACCGCGCTGAAGCAGTGTGAGACTGGAGAGCAGCCCGCGGAAAGGACCCGCGCCAGGGAAGTTTGTGAGGAACTGCAGCCCGCGGAAAGGAACCACGTTGGAGAAGTTCGTGAAGGACTGTCTCCCGTGGGAGGGACCCCACGGTGGAGCAGGGGACGAGTGAGGAATCTTCCCCCTGAGGAAAGGAGCGGCAGAGATGATGTGTGGCGAGCTGACTCAACCCCCATCCCCTGTTCCCCTGCGCCGCCGGGGGGAGGAGGTAGAAAGCACCGGGAATGGAGCTGAGCCGGGAAGGTGGGAGGGGTGGGGGGAGGTGTTCTGATGTTTGGTTTCCCTTCCTAATACCCTTGTGTTTTGTTTTTGTTTTGATTTGTAGTAAATGAAATTGATTTTGTTTCTTCCCCAAGTTGAGCCTGTCTTTTGCCCGTGACCATAAGTGGGGAGTGATCCCTCCCAGTACTTGTCTCGACCCACGAGCCTGCCTTTGTATTTTCTCTTCATCCCAACGTGGCCAGGCGAGGGGGTGGGAGGTGAGTGAGCGGCTTCGTGGTGCTTTGTTACCGGCTGAGCTGACCTGAAACCACGACAATCTGCTATCTGATCTGGCTATTTGGCTGAGTGGTACGTGAGTACTACTCTCGTTACAAGTAACTACTACTAGTTACACACAGAGATGACCCATGATGCATGGCTGCCAACTGTCCAGCAGCAGATGTCATCTAAATGTAATCAGGCAATGGAGAAAAGGAAGTTTTGTTTCTTGTACAATCTATGCCTCAAGGGCTGAGGAACAGCAGGTTGATTCAGTCAGAGAGTTCATGCACTCCACCAGCTCAAAGCATGAAGTAAGTTAAGAAGAAAAAAATTAGAGAGGAGGTAATTGAAATGGTAACTCTTGATGTAACAGCCAAGCTGAAAAGCTTTGCGGATGCCTGTTGCTAAAGCCACTGATCAACCTTCCTGAAGTATTGAGAGGGGGTAAAGAATCAATTGTCCCAAATACTGGAAGTTGGCCCAAGTCAAAAAAGATCTATCAGATTTCTGAAAGACTCTGTTTTCAGACTTGTGCTGTTCTTAATATTAAAAAATAGAATGGAGAAATGACTGTATTCTCCATCAGTGTAACCTGACAGGGTACATAGAAGTAATCAACCATTTATCCTGTGTATTTATACTACTACACCATTATGATAGCCAAGAAGTCTATGTTTCATCAAAGAAATGCCATTTAGAAGGAACTTCTAGAGGTCATCTGATCCAGTCACTTCTTCAAAGCAGGGCTATCACCAGCACTAAGACTATGGATTTGCCTAGCCAAGTCCTGAAAACCTCCAGGGAAAAGATTCCACAGGCTCTTTGAGCAAGCTGTGGCAGCACTGGTCCACCCTCTGACAAACAGGCTCATCCTGAAGTCCAAACTGAACTTGCCACACTGCAGCTTCTGGCTCTTGATCCTTACTATGGCATCTGGCACTACCGGGAAGAGTTTCCTTCATCAGATTTGTAATAGGCTTCAGGTAGTTAAAGGCAGCTATCTGATCAGTCAAAGCATGTGTTCAAGATAGAATTGGCCAACTAGGACATATTTTATGTTAGCCATGTGTTGTGGTTTAACCCCAGCTGTTAACTAAGCACCATGCAGCCTCTCACTCACTTCCCCCCGCCACCCAGTGGGTTTGGGGAGAGAATCAGGGGGAAAAAAAAAGTAAAACTTGTGAGTTAAGAACAGTTTAACAGAACAGAAAGGAAGAAACTAATAATAATTATAATAATCATAATAAAATTACAATAATGATAGTAAAAGGATTGGAATATACAAAACAAGTGATGCACAATGCAATTGCTCACCACTCGCTGACTGATACCCAGTTAGTTCCTGAGCAGTGATCTGCACCCCCCCCCGCCAGCCAACTCCCCCCAGTTTATATACTGGGAATGACATAACATGGTATGGAATACCCCGTTGGCCACTTTGGGTCAGCTATCCTGGCTGTGTCCCCTCCCAACTTCTCGTGCCCCTCCAGCCTTCTTGCTGGCTGGGCATCAGAAGCTGAAAAATCCTTGACTTTAGACTAAACACTCTTTAGCAGCAACTGAAAACATCAGTGTGTTACCAGCATTCTTCTCATACTGAACACAAAGCATAACTCTATCCCAGCTGAATCCGGGACAGCAGAAATGAAAAGTGCATGGAAGAAGTTTTCGGCGTGATAGTTTGCACCTGTCTGAGGAACTTGTTAAGTGAGTATAGGTGTCATATGACTATATCTACTGAAAGCAATCATGGAGGACTCCTGTCCCGCCACTTTCAGAAACAGACCTGTATCTCTGTTAAAGCAGATGCTGACAAATAGCAATCCTGACACATATAAATAGAAAAAACCTACTTTGTATTTAGAGAAATTGTTTGTGCAGTCAGGTATAGATCTGCTACATGCTTGTGACAATGCTTTCTGTAGCATTGTCACTGTCACTCTTTGGTTGCTCGAATACTGGTGTGAATACTATAAAAGCAGGTTGCTTCAAAATTCTTATTTCAGAAGGCAGTGAAACTATTACTATGGCATTACAAATATGCTTAGACTCATAGAATGAAAGAATCATTGAGGTTGAAAGTGCCCTCTGGAGATCATCTAGCCAAAGCAGGCTCAACTGGAGCCTGCTACTCAGGGGTCCAGGGCTGTAATGCTACTGTTTGCCTTGTTCCATCTTCTCAGGATCCTGAGAAGATCATATTATGAACACCATTTTATGATCACTACAGCAAAGGCTGCCCCCAACTTTCATAGCCCCCACTTCTTCCTTGATTGTAAGTGTGAGAACCAGCATCCCCTCACTGGCTCCATCATCACCGCTATTAGGAGGCCATCATTAATGCACTCCAGAAGTCTCCTGGACTGCTTGTGCCCTGCTGTGTTGCCCTTGCAGGCTTCTAAATGCAGAGTAAGTATTTTACAATGTTGGGGCGGGGTGTGTGTGTGTGTATGTTTGGTTGAAGGTCTTTTTACAGAGAAGTATTCCTGCAAGTCTGGAAATCTTCTTTTTCCATGAAGGGCATCTTTACTAATTTGCCTTTGCTTTTTGCACTAGCACACATGGAAATCAGAGTCCTGTTTCTCCTTCTGACCTTGCAGCCCCCTGACACTTTTCTCTGTACTTGCTATACTCCTTCCATGCCTGGTTCACAATCTTCTTATGAGGCCTTTTGAGCCATTTAGTTACCCATGAAAGGTATCCCTTCAAAGATGATTCCTTTTTCTTGTGCTAAGCCCTTGGGGATGTACCAGGTCCATAAGTTCATTCTTTTTCTTTACAGTCACATATATGCCTACACATGTGTGCACACAGTTGTTCATTATTATAAAATTAGGTGGGTCGCTGTGGTTGTTTGACTTTAAATACAGCATGGGCCATAAGGCTGCCCTAGGTCATGCAGCAGACAATGGATGGTTTTCAGTCTATTGACCTTCTGGTTAACAGCTCAGTTAGCTTTCCTGTAGTTGAATTGCTAAATATTTCCCACTTTTACCTCTCATCTGTTTCTGAGGAAAGAAGGACAATAACTAACATCTATGCTATATTTGATATTCAATACTGCTGTGGCTCAAAGAAACGGATGTGTTTTAAACACAGATTTTTGTCATTAGAGGAGAACCGCTCACTGAGTGAAAGTACACATTTGGTTTTATATACAAAAAAACCATGTGCCCCCAAATGTATATGATAGACCTTCTAGACAAGCAGCTAACAAAACAATAAGAAAATAGTCCTGATCAGAAAAACTGAAAAAATGGCTTGTATGGAGGACAAAATTTTTTTGTTGTTGATTACCGAGTAGCTTGAAAGCATTGTCGTGAAATAAAGTTTCTCAAACAAGATAAGGTGGAAAAAAAGGAAGACTATTTTGTGCAATATAGGTGCATATTTAATTAACTGTATTTTGGTATGTGAACTACATATGGTTTTGTACAGTAGAGGGCAGAATGATAATGACGTAAAAGTGGGAACTGGCAGAAAGTGTTGGAAAATTATTTTCACAAAAGAACATCAGGCCTGATTTTACATGTCAGTAAGTACTGCAGCTCCTACTGACTACAGCCTTACTTTTGGGTGTGCAACACCACAAAAAAAAGCTTCTGAGGTTTCCTTAGGCATTTGGAAGAAAATGCTCCAGCCTTTAATACAATAGATTCTACCCTTGTTTTCCAACAGTGTATCAATGACAGCTAGAAATGTGCTCAAGCTGGGTAAGCAGACCAAATGCTGGTTTTCCTGAGAGCATCAATGACACTAGCCTCCTCTAGTTCATGTCGCACATCTGGGACTCTGTTAAAATATTTCCCTTATTTTTCCCTTTGCAGTACTTGATTAGCTTTTATTTTGTAGATGTGGAAATCCTTCTTAACTTTATGTTATTGCTATAAATATTTCTTGTTAATTGCAAAATAAATACACTTTGGCAGCAGGGAAGACAAAATTTTCTTACTGCATCTTACAACTGCATCCAGTATAAAATAATGTTCTATTACAGTTACAGCATTTCTTCGAATGCAGAGTAGAGACAACACAGGCTGTGTCCTGTGCCACTGAGACAGAGATGGTTTATTTACTCTGCTGGAAAGGGAACTTACAACCTAGGTTTATGATTATTTGGACTGGAAGAGGATAGAGAAGCAAGGACAGTTTGGCTCAAGTTTACAGACACAGAAGTGCCTGACATCGTCTGATCTGAGCCTGGCCTGGTTTTGAAAGCCTTTGTAGAATATTGCTTTTATCCCATTGCCTTAAGGAAAAGGCAAAAAGCAGTGAACAGCAGTGACATGAGGTGTGCTTTCCCAGGACGCAAAGCCAGCCTCCATGGAGCAAATGGGAAAGGATTATGGACAGCAGCTCTGATAAAGAGTGTCTGAAGATGAACAGGGGGAAACACTAGGTGAACTTAAGTTATAAATTCAAAAGAAAGGGAAAGTAACAATTGCATTCAAAAGCCAGCACCCACCCCACTCCTATCCCCAGACCTCTGGAGCCATACAAGCCCTCCCTTGACTGAATTAAAAACAGCTGCCATGATTTTAGCTACAGGGTGGTTGGCTTCTTACTTTTAGCAAATAGCAACTGCTTGAACATGTTGTTCTGACTCTTTTATGTACCTGTCAAGGTTCATTAACCTGGAGCTGAATTTGGCTAAATGTGGCAGCTGATGTATCTCAATAATTGTGTTAAAAGGCATTTCTAGCTAAAACCATGATGGATGAAATAAATGTGACAATCCTTAAAATATCAGCTGAACAAATATTACTGCTAGAAATTAAGTGGTTAGGGCCAAATATGACAGTCCTTTTGCGCAACTTCAGTCTTTGCATTCATGTAGTTGAGTCAGACCAGCTCAGGCATCTTCTTACAGCATGGAAGAGAACAGGAGCATGTTTATTTTGCAGTAGTGCAGCACGAGTTGATCTCGCCACACAGTGCTAATAATTTTCTTTTGCTCTGAGGACTTCACATCAATATTTCTTTTCTTTTTTTCAGACTTGCGCCTTTGGAACTGTGTGATTTAATATGGGACTAAGATGGGTAATGCTGTCTATGTCAGGGATGACAGCTTTGCCTTTGAACTCTGCTTCTGGTATATCTTCTAGTGGTGAAAACAAGGATAAAAGTACGCTGACAGTATCCTTGTCAGTAACCCTGTAGCCTTTGACTCTGTTGCAGTAGGTTTCCCAAAGCATGTAAGCTAGTATACTTTATACCACCTTAGAACTTAGGTTGTGTGGAACTGCAGCATATAAGCTAGAAACGTGGGCTGTAGGTATTCCATGTTTTATATGAGCTCTGTTAAACAACAGGAAATACACATACTCTCCTCCAGGTGTCAGAAGATCTCAGGTTTATAATTACTATTTGTAAGAAAGGCCCAGATTCTAGTCATATTTCTAAAACAGTTTTTAATAAAAACCTTTAAGTTCCTGATAGCATTTAAAAAAAAAAAGGCAGGCAAATTCAGACTTGGTAATGGAGTTGCATACACTTGGAACAAGGCATATGTCACTTCACTGGCACTTGTTAAAAATGGGTAAAAAAAGTACATGGATCCAGTGATAAAGACTGTAAGTCTGATGCAAAGCCTGCTAGGTTCACAAGGAGTCTTCCCACTAATTTCAGTGTACCTCTGATAAGGCCTGATCATCCAATGGTTTTGGATCAGGCCCAGCATTGGGACTACACTGTTCCACATGGGAAAGCGTGAGGAAGAAGCAGCCAGTATGAAGTCATGCATGTGTGCAATCCTGAGAGTAGTCCTCTGGGGTCCAGAAACTGTAGATCCAACCAGGCTCTGTGCCCCACCTAAACTGACCAGGCATTTTTTTTCTGCATCTGTGTTCTTTCAGTGAATCAGGGATCTTTGCTACCGCTCTCAATTATATAGCACAGATACAGCCTGACGTTTGGATATGTCCTTCATCTGCATCCATGGACTTGAACTCAGGTCCATTTCCTTTAAGGGTAAGAGACAAATCTGTGCATCTAAATTATGAGATAGTCACATGCCTCTCCAAAAGCTGTTAGGTTGGGGCAACTTGCCTTTTGGGGTCACTTTTGGTTACTCTCTGCACTCTTTCTGTAAAGACAACTAATGCATGTGAAAGAAGGCTCCTAACCTAAAAGTTATTGATGGTATAATAAGCAAAGTTATATGAATCTGAGCCTATCTCTGCCTCTGCCTCCATTTGCATTTATAAGATATAAATACAGAGTTTGTGCTTTAACAATTAAAGCAAATGTAATAGATCAGACCTCCAAACAGGCAGGTTTTTTTCTTTCTTCTGTACTTCACCCCTTGTGAGCAGTGGAAAAGTATTTTGGATCCCACAGGTGTGTGAGTCCACCCTGCCTAGCTCATGCAGGGTGAAGGCGAGGTATGTTTCTCTTCTCGCTACACATACCTGACAGCAATCTGGAGAAAAGTAGCACCGTTTGGGGTCAGAGGAGCACCAAGGCTTAAGTCACAGTATCCGTTGCTTCACAGCTGCTGTTTCAAAATGGCTCCCATGAATGCCATTTCTATACTGGTAACTCCACTTTTAGGAACCTCTCCAACTGCTGCCCCTCTACTGTCAACATCATGTTTCTTTCTGGTCTCCTTTTCTGTCTAACGAGTAAACCCTTCTCGTACCTGTTTCTAAAGAGCTTTGCCTTTTTTTCCAGTCCATTTTGAGCTTCATGATCTTCCACTGTTATTGATTGCTGTGCTAAAGACACAATAGGGAAACTAGGTATCTTCCAATGCCAAAATGGTGGTTTTTTGTTTTTATGGTTACACTATTTTCAGTAGTGAAGCAGTGAGGTAATCACATGCAAAAAACTTAATTAAAAGAGGAAAAAAACCTCTACTATTGTCATCTGCACTCTTGAAACAATCCATACAGGATGATTTTTACAACACACTGATACTTCTCAACTGGTCCCTGAAGCTACACAGTGGGAATCTCCAGCTACCTGCAAATTCTATAAAAAATCCAACTACAACATACAGCAACAAATGATAAAGAATGCAAAGTGTAGCACAGCTCGTAACTCTAGAATTATAAAAATACGATCCCAGTTTATTGTATTCTACTACTTTCTTTTTTGAGATAAAATACAGCTAATACTAAAGCTGCTTCTCTTCCACACCTTCCAGTGCCCCAGGTCTAGGAAACATGGACATAAATGGGATGAATTCTGGATGCTCCCCAATATCCAGTGTCTTAGTATCAATACACGTTTGAAACAAAATTATACTGGTGCAACATAGTGCTCTGCTGTCTTAAAGGTACTTAAAATAGCATCACTTTTACCTATTGATTTAAGAGAATAAGAGGGCATTTTTATTCCAACATAACTACAGCAGGCAGACATGAATTTATCAGAGATAATTGAAAGGGAACAAAACCTGTGGCTGGAACTCCATATTCTGCTCTTAACTGTAACTGTAGGTCCTGATAAATCCATTAAGAGCTGGGGATGAGCTGTAAGTACAGAATTTGGCTAGAAGCTTCTTGTTTTGCTTTTTCTGTAGTGGATAGGTACAAGCTTCTACCCCAGTCTCACTGAAGTTCAAATATTTGCTGAGCCTTCTGACTTGTTTTACTCAAATGAAAATCCTGATTCTTCTTTACTGTCTTTTGCTGCCACCTTTTGCATATATGTTTCATTTATCTCAGAGTCTATGCGAAAAGAACAAGTGTTTTATATTCTCTATGATACTGTTTGGTATGTGCATACAGATCCTATATTCTCCTTCAAGCTTAGTATTTTCCTTACCTTTTCACTCTTGAGTAATGACTTAGTTAGGCATTTTATTTGTAGTTGAGGTTCCTTTATGTGTATGTATGTGTGAATTTAAAACATGACTCTATATTAGGTTCACAATCAAAAAATCATTAGCTTTGGCCGGAAAAAAAATGCATCCACTTTTCAAACTATTACGACGGGGCAAAATCTATCAGGCAAAGCATTTAAAAGTGCCTAAGAGAAATAGGTTCTGGATAAGGAGCTAGTTTTTCTGTTTCTAAACACAGCTTCTATACTTTCTAAAAATATGTAAGGGAATTTTTTTCTGTATAGAGCACATCAGACTTTTTCCAGTTAATGAGTTCCCTTAGCAAGGAAGTGCCAAAGCTAAACTACAGAGAAGATGATAGATTAGAATTTACTTCAGCTGGACCATAACATCTTTGGCACAGGGAGAACATTTTACTATTTCTTTGCAAAGCCACTAGGACAATGGAAACCACTCTACAACACATAGCCCGGGATGGCACTGCATATGAATAATGAATAAGAGAAGTATATTTCAGTTGAAGAAGCTCTCTCTAGCTCTTCATCAGAACCGGCTTGCCAGGTTTCAGAGCGAAGTGCAAGATTCTTTTATTTTGCCCAATTTTAATCAGGTATTTTAAGCGAAGTTTTTCAGTTCACTTTGTTTGCAGTATTCAGGTGGACTGTCATACCTTTTCCATTTCTATTCCATTTGGATTTTTTCAGCCTATATAGCTATTACAGTTACAGTAACTGAGTAAGTTTAAAAATTGAAAGCTACTTCATCAATCCACACTGCACAAATATATGAAGGACTTGGGAATGCTAACAAATCATGGAACAAAGATTAAAAGTTATGTTATAATGAATAACTTTGAAATTATTCTCTACAGTAATTTTTAATTGTTTTGTACTTTTTGTTTCAAATCACCAGCCTGGGGGAAGGTCACTCTCTTCCTTGAAGGGTTAGACTATAGGCAAAGAGATGGTATTGTCCCTACAATTTTCCTCATATTAAGAACATTTTCTCCTTTTCTCAGTTTAATTTCACCCCATTATCTTCCCTGTAACAGAGGACTCTTTATGTAAGCAGCTAATGGGGACCCATCCTGTTATATTCCTGAAACCCCCAACTTTACAATGTGGGAGTAGCAAATTAGTATCTTAATAAGAAAAAGCTATGGTGAAAGCTATGACGTTAATTATCCAATTTCTCCTTCTTGATGGCCAATTACCATGCCTGAACTGGCCAGTTAGTACAAATACATGCAGCTTGGCATCATTCTTTAGTGCATACTGGGGTAGGTTGTGGGGGTGTTACAGGTATTGGGGGTAGAAGTAGGGCCTATGTATGTGAGAAAGAACTTGGGGTATTCCACGTTGGCAGGATGTACTGAGCTGAAATGAAAATAATGGTGTAGAACACAGATCCTAGGAAACCAGGTGTTACAAGTTCTGAAGCAGAAGTTGTTTGTAATTACATGTGTATATCCCATGGTTTTATATGCAACCAGGAAACTTCAGCTCATTCTGTGAGTGGAGTGTATGGCCTGCTGGTAAAATGCAGGTCATCTCAGAGTGAAATGCATCAGGATCTGGGGGTGACTTGGTCCTTTGGCTTAGCTAGGAGCCAGCTCCATGTGTCGCACCACTGTTTACCTTTAGGCAGATAGGGAGCTTGTTTTCAGCTTCTGTAAGTACTTGTTCAAAAAACAGATCTGGGGCCTGACTCATATCTGTTGTCCCTAATGTACTTACAAGAAGATTGGCTGCGTTTAGCTCCTGTCCCCTGTAAATGTCTGCAGCGTTAAGACTACTATAGGTGGCATCAGTTCTCCCCATGTCGCGTTGAAAATTGACCACTGAGCAAGCTAATCTTGCTTAATGCTGTCTGGGGATGTCATCTTAAGGAACTTTCCTGATGCAGAGACGTCATCACAAGGAAGGGCCTTGGGAATACTAGCAGTGGGAGCCCTTGTGAATGACAGGCTGTGTAGGTACAAAGAAGTACCTCGCCACCACAGATACTCTTCCAGACATGTTATTTACACTGGCTGTGGTAGAAGGGGGAAAAGTGAAGTATAAGACATGAATTCAATCTGTTGTTAGTGAGGTTTCAAGACTGTTTGCCTCATCTGTACTGTTCTACCACAAGACCTCTGTTTTCCATGGTACTTTTTTATCTGATGGAACTAATCTGAGAACCACAGTAGACTGATGTGTGAGGTAGATAAAAAAAGGCACTGCAAAAGTGGTTCCAACTACATCCTCTCTTTCACCCAGAAACTGAAGATTTTCAGCAAAGAAGAAAGTAGGGAGAGGCTAGGATGAATTTGATCAAGAACGTGATTTAAAAATCTGACTTTCTTGGGTCATGGAGATCTTTTTTCATGTCTGCTGAGAAAGCTAGCAGTTACTTAGTCATGAACTGGAGTTTATGAGTGATTATAGTTTTACATGATGTAGCTACATTAAGACATGCCCTAGCATTTAGTTTGCTTCTGCATAACATAAATATTCTCAAAAGGGTGAAAATGTACACCAGTCAGAAGAATCAAGACTTTTAGATAAAATGAGAAACTTAAAAATGTAAGGTTAGAGGAGATTGCAAAGGGAGAAAAGGCTTTAGATTTGAGTGGAGGTCTATATAAATTCAATCTGAATCACTCATGATTAAAAATGGTATCTTTTTTTGCTTGTTTTTACTTCTTAGGAGAAAATTGGCAGTTCTGTTTCTGGTATGCTGCTAGAGCATGCCTTCCCAAAGCTCTAGTTAAAATTGGGTGTAGATACTTAGCTGTTGTCATTGCTCCTTCATTGCCAGGAAGGAGTTGTCTCTCTGGGCATTTTTGGCAGATACTTAATTCTGTATGTTTGCCAAAGCAAAAATACTCCCATTTCAAAACTGAATTTTGATTGCTGAATAGTATTTGTCATGTACACAGTGAAACTGAGGAGATAAACCTGAGAATAAGGGCAGAAATAAAATCTAACATCTGTTGTAGAAGCAGGTAACTGCAAGGGCTGAAGCAAATCCATTGTAGTTTTTATCCTGTATTAGTGAAACTGTCATGCCATCTGTAGAGAACTCTTGCTGTTGTCTTAGTTTGTGAGGATAAAGGATCTCAGTTTATTTGAGAAAAAAGAAGGTTGCTCAATCTTCACTGAACCCACTCTGCAAGCCCATTCAGCACTTTTCTTTGTAGTTTATGGACAGCTGAAGTAAAATACATGTTGCAGGAACTACTTATTACCACTTAATTTCATCAAATGTTTACATGTGCCCTTCTTTAGTATATGAGTAACCTCAGTTACTGTCGTGGTTTCAGGTCAGCTCAGTCGGTAACAAAGCACCACGATGCCGCTCACTCACCCCCCACCCCCTCGCCTGGCCACGTTGGGATGTGGAGAAAATACAAAGGCAGGCCCGTGGGTCGAGACAAGGACTGGGAGGGATCACTCCTCACTTATGGTCACGGGCAAAAGACAGGCTCAACTTGGGGAAGAAACAAAATCAATTTAATTTACTACAAATCAAAACAGAAACAAAACACAAGGGTATTAGGAAGGGAAACCAAACATCAGAACAACCTCCCCCCACCCCTCCCGCCTTCCCGGCTCAGTTCACTACCGATGCTTTCTACCTCCTCCCCCCGGCAGCGCAGGGGAATCGGGGATGGGGGTTGAGTCAGCTCGCCACACATCGTCGTTGCCGCTCCTTTCCTCAGGGGGAAGATTCCTCACTCGTTCCCTGCTCCACCGTGGGGTCCCTCCCACGGGAGACAGTCCTTCACCAACTTCTCCAACGTGGTTCCTTTCCGCGGGCTGCAGTTCCTCACAAACTTCCCTGGCGCGGGTCCTTTCCGCGGGCTGCTCTCCCGTCTCACACTGCTTCAGCGCGGTTTTTACCATGGGGTTACGGCCACCTTCGGGAGCCTCCGCTCCACCGTTCACCCCCCTGGGCTGCAGGGCCATCAGCCTCCTCAGGCGCCTCCTCCTCCCCCTCCACTTCCATGATTCCAGTGTCGGCAGCGATGTTCCTCTCAGGTTTCCCAACCCCCACACTACCGGTTCCCCTTCTTAAATATGTTTTCCCAGAGGCGTTACCACCGTCACTCCCCGCCTAGAGGCGGGTCCGACATTTTGGTGCGTGGGTCCGACATTTTGGGGCAGCGAATTCTTCCAGCAACTTCTTAAAGGGGCCGCCTCTGCAGCCCCCCTCCCCTGCCGCCAAGGAAAACCGCGCCACACAAACCCATATCAGTTACTCAAAGAACAAAGAATGACACATGTACTTAGCTAGATGTGTTTAAGCATTAACTGAACTGGGGCCTAAAGTAGTAGAATTATGTTACTGGTATTGTAACACTCCATTACAGTTTTTAAGGCCTTTCTTAAATAATTTAAATTAAATGGTTTAAATAAATTCAAGAATGAATAACATGGGTTTTCTTACACACTTCACAGAACGAGGCTCAAAAGGACATCTTGACCTCACGGAGTTAATAGGAGTTCCTCTTCCACCTTCCGTCTACTTTGTCACCGGCTATGGAGGGTTTCCAGCGTACAGCTTTGGTCCAGATGCTAACATCGGTCGATTGACAAGTGCTGTAATACCACTGCCTTTCTATAGAGATTTTGCTATCATAGTTACAGTGAAACCAAACAGTGATCGTGGAGGAGTGCTATTTGCAATAACAGATGCCTTCCAGAAAACTATTTACCTGGGACTGAGACTTTCACCAGTCGACGATGGCACCCAGAGGATAATTATGTATTACACAGAGCCTGGTTCCCATATCTCCCGAGAGGCTGCTTCATTTAAAGTGCCAGTGATGACTAACAGGTGGAATAGGTTTACAGTGACTGTTCAGGGAAATGATGTTGCTTTGTTCATGGACTGTGAAGAATATCAGAGAATTCAGTTTCAAAGGTCACCTCGAGCCTTGGTATTTGAATCCGGCTCTGGGATATTTGTTGGTAATGCAGGAGCCACAGGATTGGAAAAGTTCACAGTAAGTACTGATAAATTCACATGCCTCAGTGTTTTATGCATGTACTCTCCACCCAAGAAAGTCTGCTTACAATGATTATATCCCAAATGAAGTTAAGAATTTTATAGCTTGTATTTTCCATACCTGGCTAGGGTTCAGGCAGTGCAGATATGTAAACTCTGGCTTAAAATGCAAATGTTCCTGAAACCTCGGAAGTTTATTAGTGGTCCACATATTAAGCTCAAGGCTCAGTCTGACTACCAGGAATTTCAAAAGAAATACATCATGTAATTTTATTTGGCCTTTTTATGAAGGGCAGATTTCAGAGTAACCATTTGTTTAATTTCTGAGAACAACACCTTAGTAGAAAGTCAGTATTTTAAACTCTTAGTAGCTAGGTATGTTTACTTCACATTCAACACAAGGAAGAGAATGATCTCATCAAAGATAAAGACAGTTGGAAGATAAAGCTGTATTTCAACAATTTATGTATTACTTGAAGCTTATCAGGTGCTTTAGAAAAATAGAATCAACCAAAACCACTACTACTACAAGGCTCCCATCCTTCATGCTGCATCCCGACTGGAATTCTCAGCCATCGCGCTCCCAGATGGAAACATGAAAGCTGTCAATATGCATGAGGTTGACTAATTGCCAAACTGAAAGGGAAATGTCACACTTTTTCTGTCTTGTTTTTGTACTTCCCTTGTATTTCAAAACTTGTACAGTATTTTGTGAGATTAATATCTCTTCCCCTAAATTAGTAAAGCAGCAGCACAAAAGTGACTGGGACCTTTGCTTTAGAGAAATAAGATGTTCTTTCCAAAGTTTAGGTGTACTGGCAGGTCGTAAGCTCCATCTGGTAAGCAACAAGGATAATGTACTTTTATAATTTATCTGACTAGTCTAAGCACCTAGAATTACAGGCATATATTGATTAGCAGCAAATAAGTGCTGGAAAGGGATATGTAGGAAAACTGCCTGCTGGCACTACCTTGTTTAGGCAGATGGGACGACTGGAGTATTGGGGATGCCTGATTAGTAAGTAGGAATGAGAAACATTCAAGAAAATGAGACCACTTTGGTACCCCACCTGGGAAACGCATATGTGATGATCAGTTGTTGAGATTATCACCGATCAATCTGTAAATATGGTGACAGGAATGCATGGTGGATTACACTCTAAGGTATTTCCACTAAGTAGGCTGTTCTGTACGCAGAATGTATGTTCTGTATCAAGTACATACATTTCAGCCAATACTGTGATGGCTTCAGTCCTATTAATTGTGATGTACTCTAGGCCTCGCGCCTTTATTTCTTCATGCATCATATGTCACAATTGCTTTTGGGTAGAAAAACTAAATGGTTGAGTCCTCCTCAGGCTCTGTTTGTATGACAGAACTGTTTCCATCGATCACTCAAAATAGAAACAATTCACAGCAGATTGTGCAAATGTCTCTGAATGGATGTCAGTCACTGGTTTGTTCTGGCTAATGGGAATTCATGTGTCCAAGGCTCTGGTAGCCAGGCACAAAAGGACATAACTATCATCAGATTTTATGGAAACAAAGGAAGTTCTAGCCCTGGTGCCTGTAAAGAAAACTACAAACCAGACAACAACTAAATATAGCTGAATTGGTGAAGGCAGCAGCAGGCACAAGACTCAGAGGGGAAGTACAATACCTACCGTCCCTACCATGGCAGACTTGGCCATGACTTTCTTGTTTGGAATAATTGGCTAGCAGCAACACTTGGGAAACATTAGGGCTCTCCATTTTGCTTCCTTCACCATCCAGGGCAGCAGATTAAAGCAAGAGAAGAAAAACATGTTCTGCAAATGCAAATCATTCATACTGTGAAAACAAAGCATCACTTCCAAGAGACTGCTTAAGTGTCTGGTTGTGCCTCGTTTCATGTATAATTTTTCAGTGAACTGTTCAGTTAGTCTGACATTATGCGATATCTGAGTTGCCCATTATTAAGTTTTGAGAGAAATAAGATGCTTCAGTTCACTGAGCTGTTACCTCAGGTTGCCTGCAGACTCAGGAGGCACCAACTGCACGAGTTTCATTGTCTTTGAAGGCACAGAAATTAGAGGATCATTAAAGATAGAATCTCAGATTTTGTTCCTTTCTGAAATATTCTAGAAGCCACCAGAAATATTGCTTCTGAAGTACTTTCTTGCTTATAATTCCCCAATGCTTTTAGGACAGGGAGAGAGGACCGCTGCAGAGAGGAAAGAGCGAGCAGAAAGTCAGATGGTGCAGTGTACACAAATGGCAGCTACTCCTCTGGAGTTTGCATTTTTTGGTGGCATTAAGTAGCAGCAAATCATACTACTTTTTCCCAACAGTTGTTGCAGTTTTCCTTACCGAGGCTCAGGCTTTCTATACACCTGAGTGAGCAGATCTACAGCGTGGCTGTGGTAATACTCAGCAGACAGAGCACAACCAAGATATCATTGCATGGTGTAAACATTCTAGCTCCCTGAAGAGAAGTAAATCACTGGACTGAGAAGTATTCTGTGTCAGTCTAGAGAAAAAGACTAAATCTGTCAGCTTCTTCGGGCTCTTCTCTACAGAAAATACAAAAGCAGGGAAACAAAATATACAGTCAGCAAAATGGGAAGAGGCA
>VYZV01006698.1:126226-145077 GCA_013401275.1 Pandion haliaetus | reverse complement strand
GCAAAATGGGAAGAGGCAGGTCCTGTGTGTTAGGTAAGATGGCTCTTGATTTCAACACCCATCTTTTTGTCCTACATGTGCATCATGCCTAATTCTGTGAGACCTCCTAACAAGGAAATGTTCCCCACGTGTTTCTTAAAACACTTTGAGTCTTTGTAATCTAAGAAGCAAGACTTAAATGTTTAAAATGAAATTGTTGCTGCTCCGTCAGCAGGTCAGACTGAGAAATATAATTTGTAACTCCAAAAAAAGAAACTTTTGTCACCAGAAAATCCATCTCCTTTCTTTCCCCTTTGGAAAGTGTTAAGCTGGTTTCTCCCTGACCCACTTCGTCACTTACTGGTATTTCCTTCCCATCCTTTGTCTTCATTTTTAGGGGTTTTCACATGCCATTTTTGGAGCTGCAATGCACTTCTTAACTAAAAAAAGCAGACAGTGCTTTACAGACTCTAGGACATAATCTAGGACTAGATCCTTGGGGCACTAACAATACAGGGTAGCAATTGTATTGTCATTGGGACACGATAGTCATTGTATTCTGGCAGCTTAAATTTTTTCTATATCTTGCAAAAGGAAAACATAAGAACATATTTACATTTTTAAACTGCGTTTATTATCGTAATATGTTATACTTCAGATCATTTTCCAAGCAAATGAGAACAAAGTCTGGGGTTTTTTTTCTTGATTTGTTTAACTCCCACCCCTCCACCCCCACTTCACACATGCTACTTAAAGTATTACTTCCTTGAACTGTTTTTGTTGTTTCATGTAGGGCTCAATTCAACATCTGACAATCAAATCTGACCCAAGGGCTACTGAAGATCACTGTGAAGATGATGACCCTTACGTGAGTATTCTTATAAACACTTATTTGTCTATCCTCAGTGCCTCAGAGCACTTTGACATGTCAAAGTCATTTGCCATTAGACGTCTTTCATAAGACTAAATGTGGTATTTCTTCTTGGGAACATAGTATCATACTTAAAACTATCTGTGTGGGGGAATCTCTTTTTTTGAGTACACAGCCCCTAAAACTGTGACTTTTCAAAAAGCATAATTTTCTTTTGTCTATAACACCTTTGAGAAAATGAACTATGACTTTTATTTTTTTGAAGGGTTATTTTAATGAAATGCTGTAAGTACTGAAGTAGGTTAACATCATGACAGTGAGGCTTCAGCAACTGGAAAAAAAAAAAAAAGGTTTTTCTGCACTGAAGTAGTCAACTCCTTGGAGATCAAGATCATACCTTTTTTTTTTTCCTGACTTTTATGAACTTGCTATCATGATTGGGTTTTGCACAGGCTTCAGGGGACAACAGTGGCAATGGCAGCATTCAAGAACATGAAGGTATTTCTGAGGCACAAGAAGTCCTTGCACCTTCTCATCTTCCCATAAGGGTAAATATATTTGATTTATTAGCTTTACATTTTTGGTTTAATATTACTTTTTTAGATAATGAGGTCTGGATTTTTTCACTAGTTTTTCATATGTGGCAACTTCCAAAGGCGCCTGTGAGAACATGCACCCATCCATAAGAATGACTGCACTGTGTCAGATCAAAGACCTGGTATATTTGACAACAATCAGCAACCAGTACTTTGGGGAGAGTATAATGACAGATCAGGAACACAAATATGACTCTTACTGGGATTACTCTTTTACTCTGCAACAGTCTCCATCTCGGGAAATGCTGGAGCCAAGAGTGTATCTGTTTGTATTTCGTGGACCTCTGATGAGTTTTTCGCCCTTGAATTTCTTGCTTTGTTTTTTTTAACCCACGGTAATTTTACCATCCTCAGCTTCCTGCTGCAGAAGTATTTAGCTTATTTAATGATGTTGTGTGATGGACTTTCACTTTTTGCTTGCCCTTCTGAACATGCTAACTGCAGCTCTCATTTAGTGGTTACTCTGCTGGAAGACAGAGTAAACAGTTGTTCCTTCCTCACCATAACATTTGAGATTTTAGAGATTCCTATCACATCGTGTTCCCTCTCCCTTTTTGTACCAGGCTGAAATGTTCCAGTCCGTTCCTCACTATGAAGCTTTCCATGCAGCTTGTATCAAGTATTCTTCTTTTATCCAAGTTTTCATTGATTCCTTTAGAGAAAACCTGTAGGTTAGTGAGAAATGACTTTACAGAAACCATGCTCACCTTTCCCTGATATAGCACATACTTCAGCTCTTTCATTGTTGAATCCTTCAGAACTCATCGGTGCATACTGTTTGGTTGTGATGATTTGTTGCCATTCACTTTGTCAGTGTGTTTCCTGCCCTTTTCTTACAAAGACTTCAATTTTAGACATATCTTCTGCTGAGCTTCCCAAGAATATTCTTTTGTGGGAATTTTAACTCTTCCACGGTCAACATGAATACAAAAAACCTATTTTTTTCTGCTATGGCTGAAAATTCTATGAGCATTCTTTTTACAACTTAATTGTGTATTGACCTGGCTTCCTGCTCCTGATGTGTTTGAAAATAGATTTGTTATTAATTTTTATGCTTTTTACATAGAGCTCATCAAACTCTTTTTGGCCTGCCTTGTGCTTTTCACAGAATCACAGACTAGCTGAGTTTGAAAGGGGGCTCTGAAGATTGTCCTCTCCAACTCCCTTCTCAAAGCAGAGTCAAGTACAGCAGGTTGCTCAGTGAGCAGGTTGCTCAGTGCCAGTGGGTTTTGGATTTCTTCAAAGGTGGAGACTCCACTGCCTCTGTTCCAGTGTAGTTTTTTTCCTGATGTAGAACTGGAATTTCTTGTATTTTAATTTGTGTCCCTTGTCTCTTTTCCTTTCACTGGGTACCACTAAGAAGGGTCTGGCTCTGTCTTCTTTACTCCCTCTTATCAGGATTTTGTACACATTGATAAGATTGCTCTGAGCCTTCTCTTCTCTTATTCTTCTCTTCCTCTCATGAGTCAAAAGCCCTAGTTCCTTAATGATCTACGTGGTCCTCTGATGGACTTGGTCCAATATGTCCAGGTACTGGTGAGCCCAGACCTGGACACAGTACTAAAGATGGGGGTCTCACCATTGCTTAATACAGAAGGATCGCCTCCCTCAATCTGCTGGCGATACTCTTCCTAACGCAGACCAGGATGCTGCTGGCCGCCTTTGCCAGAAGGGCACATCGCTGCCTCTTATTCCACTTGTCTACCAGCATCCTTTCCTGCAAAGCTGCCTTCCAGCCGGTTGGCCCCTGGCCAGTACTGCTGCATGGGGTAATTCCTCCCCAGCTGCAAGACTTGCATTTTACTTTGCTGAACTTCGGGAGATACTTGTCTGCTTATTTCTGCAGCCATCTGGGGTTCTTCTGAATGGCAGCAAAATCACCTGATGCCTTGATGACTCCTCTCCGTTTCACATCATACCACAAAATTTAACCCACAAAATCTTTTTGTGCTTTCACTTTTTCTCATTTGGATACAACCGCAGCTAATTCAGGAAAGATGTCTAACTTCTCTAGTCTATCCAGAAAAAATTCAATTCTTTTAGTTATTGCTTTAAGTCTCTATTTAATAATCATAATTACTACACTGTTCAAAATTGCACACAGCAATAGTAGAATTTTTGGCTTTTATTCCTCCTTTTGCAAGATGTCGTGGTTTAAACCCAGCCAGCAACTAAGCCCCATGCAGCCACTCATTCACTTCCCTCTGGTGGGATGGGGAAGAGAATCGGAAGGTAAAAGTGAGAAAACTCACGGGCTGAGATAAAGACAGTTTAAGAGGTAAAGCAAAAGCTGCACATGCAAGCAAAACAAAACAAGGAATTCATTCACCGCTCCCCATGGGCAGGCAGGTGTTCAGCCATCTCCAGGAAAGCAGGGCTCCATCACGCCTAACGGTGACTTTGGAAGATAAATGCTATGCCTCTGAACAACCCCCCCACTTCCTTCTCCTTCCCCCAGCTTTATATGCTGAACATGATGTCATATGGTCTGGGATATCCCTTGGATCAGTTGGGGTCAGCTGTTCCAACTGTGACTCCTCCCAACTGCTTGTGCCCCCCCAGCCTCCTCGCTGGTGGGGTGGGGTGAGAAGCAGAAAAGCCCTTGGCTCTGTGTAAGCACTGCTCAGCAGTAATGAAAACATCCCTGTGTTATTAACACTGTTTTCAGCACAAATCCAAAACATAGTCCTGTACCAGCTACTATGAAGAAAATTAACTCCATCCCAGCCAAAACTAGCTCACAAGAATGTTGTTTCTCAGCATAATCTCAGCATATTATTCACTGTTGCAGAGTACAAAAGGTAGAAAATTTCTATTTTAATGAGCAAGTGTTATTGTTACATTGCTAAAAAATTAGTAATACATCTATGATTTACATGAACAGGGACCTAAAAGTGTAATAGCTATTGTTCATCACTATATACCACTCCCAAGGAGTAAAAACGTGACATTTTCCTTTGATTGTCCAAACATATGAGATAGTCTTGGGTGCCAAAATGTTATTTCCAGATCTGGCAATGTCAGACCTTCTTCAGAAGACCTAGAAGTTGCCTATGGCTAATTTGAATTCCATAATTAAGCTAGAATCAATGCCCAGAAGGAAAAATGTCACAGAAAAAGTATTACAGAATACAATTTATTATGTGGTAACAAAGAAGTTGTGGTTGTCATAAATGAGGAGGCAAAGTATACCTTTTCCTGATGTGCCTCTCAAAGACACAGTTGCTCACCAGTGATTATATCAGTTAAAATTTTTCCATTCAGCTGTAATACTTTCACTTACTTTGTTTTAATTTCTCCACAAATTGTATGTTTTGATGTTACTTTAATTTTCCTATTAAAATGTTTTTAAGATTGGGAAACTGAACCAGGTTTTAAGTACACAAATAGTTTTCTCTGAAACTCTACACCACAAAGTTAATAAAGCAAATATGTATATATGGCAGATTATCATGCTCACCCTTAGAAAACAAGAAAGAAAGAAGCCTCTTCATGGCTCTTTTTTGTTCCACAGACAGTTTTTTGGAGGTGGATTGTCAATTTCTTGGACTGTGTAGAAACAATCTTCATTGTGTAAGCCAAGCACAGAATGGATGATGATACCTAGGTTTCGGAGCCAACTAATCATAAGCCTGAAAGGCCAGTAAATTACTATTTTCTTCAAAATGCAAGAACTTCAGGTGAAAGTATTTCCTTGGATCGTTCACATGTTTTTTCTAAAATGCCTAGGGACTTCAAAAGGCCATACCAGCATGTCAAGAAAAGTGTAGTCTCCTTTAGCAAAATGTTTAATGCTATTGCCAAATTAGAAATGTCTAAGTGCAAGTGTCTCATGGGATTTGTATGTGTTCCAGAGTGACTGCCCAATGGAGTTTTAATGGGTTTATTCTTTAGAAATATTAATCAAGAGACAGAGAAACAAATGACAATTTAACAATCAGTACAGTCCCTGACAGATGTTTCTGAGAAAGTTTTTATTTATCTTCTACTCTGAAAAATAGCTGAACAAACTCTCCAAATCAGCACTTTGAAGTAAATTGCTATGCTCAGCTGGAAGGAAACAAGTCAAAGGTCATACTTGAAAATGCAATCTCTGAATAAAGACACTTAGCAATGTTGATGGTGCATATTCTAAGCTGTATTTTTCTGCTAAGTAGTTCAGTACTGTGCAGTAGGAATGGATAGCATTCTTTGGGCTACTTCAGAATGTTTACATTTAACGGGCCTTGTGAATCAGCAAAAAAGGCTTCAGTGAATCAGAAAAAAAAGGCATGTTTAACAATAGTAGAAGAGGTGTCTCTTCATAAGAATTTTTCTGTGGATTCTGTGCTAGTTGATTATTCAGCCAAAACCTGTCCTTGGCAGGTGTTATCTCTAGGGATCTTCAGAAAAATATAGCCTGAACTATTCTGTATGTCAGAAAGGGACTGTCAGAAAGGAAAAGTAGGGAACAACAATTTTCATGGCTGGTTCACAAGTGTTCAAGCCATTTCATGTGCTGCAGTACTGGGTTTGTGTGATTTTTTTTATTATTTTTTTTTCCAGGAGCAATACTACCCATTTGGTTTCATTAACCTTACATCTTTATGAACTAACAATCACAACAATACAATCAATGATCATAGAATATTTCAGATTGGAAGGAAGGTCATCTAGTCCAACCTCCTGCTCAAAACAGGGTCATCAGTCAGGTCAGATCACACTTTTCAGAGCTTTTTCCAGTCTGGTCTTGGAAACATCTGAGAATGTAGACTGCAACAAACTCACTGTACAGCCTGTTCCAATGCAGGTCTATCTTCATTGGTGAAAATGTTTCTCGTTATATCCAATCTGAACGTCTCTTCTTTTAATTTAATGCCCATTGTCACTTGTCCTACTGCCAAGCACCACTGTGAAGACCCTAGCTCCGTATCATTGATGAACCCTGTATAGGTATTGGTAGGCTGCCACTAGGTCTCCCATAAGCCTTCTCTTCTTGAGGCTGAAGACAACCAGTTCCTTCAGCATTTTCTCACAGGACAAGTGCTCTAGCCCTTTTCTGCCTTGTAAGCTATCTGCTGAGCTCACTCTAGTTTATTGATATCTGTCTTGTAATAGGGGACAAAACCAGGCACAGTATTCTAGATGTTGTCTAAGAAGTGCTGAATAAAAAGGGATAATCACTTCCCTAGACCCACTAGCATGTAGCCGGAGTTCCTGTTAACACAGCTTTTTTTGCTGCCAGGGCATGCTGCTGGGTCATATTCAGCTTGCTGTCCACCAAGATCCCTGGGTCCTTCTCTGCAGAGCTGCTTCCTGGTTTGTCTGTCCCTGGCCTGTGTCATTGCAAGCGTAAATCCATGCTGACGGTTCCCAGTTACCTTTTTCTCCTTCATGTGCCTGAAACATGTTCCAAGAGGACTTGCCTCATGATTTTCCCCGAGATCATAGTGGGGCTGGCCAGTCTGTAGTGATGTGGATTGTTCTTGTGGCTTTAGAGTAAATGTAATAATCTGAGAGTAAATGTTCCAAATTAGTTTTACCATTTTAAACTAATTTTCTATTATCCACACACTGATCACAAGAAATGTAAAAAGTTCTAAATTCTTTTTATGGGAATTCTAAACTATGTTTTGGATTGTATATTAGTATTTGGTATTCTGTATTTGTCCTTGTTTCTTCATTCAGAGTTAAATATAAAATCCACTAACAGATTTTACCTTTCAAGAACCTAGTCCCTCATTGTTTAATCTGCGGTCTTTACAGGAGTGACACACATACTTTTATACATATTGACAGCAATGAGCATGGAACCAGACTTGTCTCAGTACTGACAGTCAACAAAAGCTGCAAGTCGTAGCTGGGGAATTTCAAGCTGTATTTCAGGAAAACTCTCTTCAATAGGATAATAGTGCAGCACTGGAACAGGTCACCCAAAGAGGATATCAAATTTCTGTCCTTAGAAGTTTTTGAGATTTGGTTAGACAAAGTCATGGCTGAGTTGATCTACTTACATCAGTGGTCTATTTACATGACCTCAAGAGGTTCCTCCCAACTAAAATTTCTTCCATGTGCCCAGGCAGCCTGTGTGAATCTTGACTCAGTGACATGGGTTGGGGGCCATATCTTCTCTGTCTTTTCAAGTGCCCTGTGGCTGGACATAGAGTGGACAGAATACCAAAGAAAATGTATCATTAGCGCAAGAGAATGAAGTCCATCAGGGAAAAAGTTACAGTGAAGTTGCGCTTTCCAAAGAGAGTGATTCCTGTCACATTTACACCAGCTTTATCTTGCTGTTGTGCCTGTGGTGGCAGAGGTTACATTCAAGAAATTCCATTTTTACACTCTGAACATCATCCTGAACACAAAAGGCAGAGATCAGAGACCAGAGAGCCTGGGAAGACCTGCTGGCCCAGAATGAAGGCTTGTCCTCAACAGTGTGAATCCTTCAGCGACACCCTATTTCCTAACAGACTGGGCAATGTGGTGCCTACCATGTTCCTTGAAAACCAAGTGTACAGCCTAGGCACTTAGTTCTTAGGCCGCACAGTTGTCTCCCAGAAAATGTGGAAGCCATTGTGTTCCCAGTTAAGGAATGCTAAAACAAGTGTTGATAGCCGGCGCACATAAGAAAAAACAACATGTAATGAAGAAACAGAGGATGTAGATTGAACTATGGAATTTGTCTTTCTACTATCACCTTGAAGGAAGTGATTAAGATCCCAGCACTTGCTGCACCCACATCAGACCCCTCTCCTGCTACTGAGGGCTTTCTTTAAATTCTAGGCCTTCCTGAGGGAGGAAAACCCTCAGTGTTTGAATTGGAGTGTATGTATCGGAGCTAAGAACTGTCAAAGGAGAAGCCTAAACTGCAAGGAGATGGTCTAGGTGACAGGGAAGTCTTTTCCTTACCACCAGAGAACAGAAGATCTAGAGAAAACTCTATCTGTGAGTTTCCTAAGAAGCATTCTTTCCTGAGGGAAAGTTTTGAGATGGGCAGGACAGCAGGAGAATACGCTGAATCTGATTTTATGCAGAGAGGCAGGAATATCCTCTGGTTTTTGGATGTTCTTCTGAGTTCACTCCCTTGCAGGAGCTAGACTGTAACTGCCTGTCCTCTCTGTAGTGTCCTATTCATTAAGAGCTGCAGATGGGAAAGCAAAGGGACTTAGTGCTTCTTAGAGCTTCACTGACTTCTGAGCAGCTGTACCTATACAAATACTGCTCTGTATATATATATATACAAATATACTAACATAGCTCTGTAAGGAAGATTGCTGTTGGCAGTCCACAGGCAGTGGCATGCTGCTTTATTTTCCATGGGGCAGGAGAAGACACTAAAATGCTGACCTGCAATATCCTAATCCATTCCCTCATTGCCTTTGCGCACAGGGAGTTGTTTTGGATTTGTGTGGTGGGGTTTTTGGTAGCAGGGGAGGGGGCTGCAGGGGTGGCTCCTGGGAGAAGCTGCTGGAAGCTCCAGGATCCAAGTCGGACCCGCCTCTGGCCCAGGCTGACCCCATCAGTGACGGTGGGAACACCTCTGGGAGAACAGATTTAAGAAGGGGAACTGGCAGGGAGTGGGGGGAATTGGGATGTGAGAGGAACACCTCTGCAGATCCCAAGGTCAGTGAAGAAGGAGGGGGAGGAGGGGCGCCTGAGGAGGCTGATGGCCCTGCAGCCCGTGGTGAGAAGGCAGGCTGTCCCCCTGCAGCCCATGGGGGTGAACGGTGGAGCGGAGGCTCCCAAAGATGGCCGTAACTCCATGGTAAAAACCGCGCTGGAGCAGTGTGAGACTGGAGAGCAGCCCGCGGAAAGGACCCGCGCCAGGGAAGTTCGGGAAGAACTGAAGCCCGCGGAAAGGACCCGCGCCAGGGAAGTTTGTGAGGAACTGCAGCCCACGGAAAGGAACCACGTTGGAGAAGTTCGTGAAGGACTGTCTCCCATGGGAGGGATCCCACGGTGGAGCAGGGGACGAGTGAGGAATCTTCCCCCTGAGGAGGAAAGGAGCGGCAGAGACAAGGTGTGGGGAGCTGACCTCAACCCCCATCCCGTTTCCCTGCACCGCCGGGGGGAGGAGGTAGAAAGCACCAGGAATGGAGCTGATCTGGGAAGGCGGGAGGGGTGAGGGAGATGGTGTTCTGAGGTTGGTTTTTCCTTCCTAATATCCTCGGTTTGATTTGATTTGTAGTAAATGAAATTGATTTTGTTTCTTCCCCAAGTTGAGCCTGTCTTTTGCCCGTGCCCATAAGTGGGGAGTGATCCCTCCCAGTCCTTGTCTCGACCCACGAGCCTGCCTTTATATTTTCCCGTCCTTGTCCCAATGTGGTCAGGGAGGGGGATGGAGGAGTGAACGAGCGAGCGGTTGTGTGGTGCTTTGTTACCGGCTGGGCGTCAACTACGAGTACATGTGGGCAAGTAGAGGATATCCACCCTACTATTCTTTTATTAGACACATCCTTTCAGCTCCATTGGCTGATGTTGATCACTAACCTTTGTGTGTGGTTATTAGATACTACTTCTTTATTCCACAGGTCTGTCTTCATGTCTAAACTGACTGGGATTATTTCAAGACAATTTGTTGGGTTTTTTTTCCCATCACTTCACTAAATTACAAATGTACTTTTTTCATTATCTTAATTCTTATAATTCTGTCAGGCAGGTAATCACTATTATCTATTAAGTTTACATTCTTATGAGTGTAGTGTGAGGTTTGGGTGGTTTTTCCACTATCTTCAAGTAAATATCTCTATTTTCCCCATTGTTTTCTAGTGCAGAGAGTTAGATTGGGGATATTTACTAATACTGGGGCAGGGGTGTCCATTTCATAGTCTGTTGCATTATTTCTTTTTGCAGTGAGAAACAAACATCAGGAGTGCTTTATAGATTGTACAATTGAGCACATTCTGAATTGTGTGAATTATTGTCTACTGTACATCTGAAGTATTGGTTATTCTGCCTCAGAAGAGGGAAGTCACTGGACATTGCGTTTAAAGGGAAAAGTTAGTCCTCCTTTCTCAAAGTAGCCAAGACACTGTCTTATTAAGGATTTTAAAACCGCAAACCCTGTAATATATGACTAGCTTAACACTGTAAGTTTACTATGGTTCAGATAAACAGGCTGCATAAAAAGGTTTATTGGTCTCTGAAGATTAATTGAAATATTCCTACGCAGAATGTCAAGAACAAGGTGTATAGTTATAAGAGGAATAAAAGCAGAGGAAAAATGCATTTGTTTCTCAAGTGGACCAAGTAAAACTGAAAACAAATTGTAGGGATCAGATTCAGCCTACTGTGGAAAATATTTCCTTTCCCCTTCAAATGGAGCCCTAAAGCCTATTTTCAATATGTTTCTTAACAACAAGAAGTATCTTGAAGCTTTTCCTCGATTACAAGGATACAAAACCAGTGGGATAAAAGTCATGCCAATGATGTTACCTCTCTTCCTTTTGCTGACAACTCAGGAACTACTTCAGCAAGCCCTATTATGCCATTTTGCACATCTTAACATGGTTCAAGACCAGGATGCTTGGCCCATTAAGTCTGCTCCAGGCTACCATGGCAACATAATCACTTTCAAATTTTATTTAAATTGCAAATGCAGGTTTACATGAAGTAATCTCCTTGCTATGCTGAGACAGCACTTCTCCAGGTTTCTTAATTCCAGTAGGGAGTAGGCTCTTTACATTTCTGCATGCAGCTGATTCCAGGTTATCGAAATGTCCACCTCTTGCCCACCCACCGCCAGCACGGGGAAGGGTGGGTACCAGCCAGCTCTAGGCTCTTAGACCTGCAGTGATAACTTTACATGCCTTGTGTTTTTCTCCCCCTCTATGGGTTTGTCAAGTGTACATCACTTGGTTTGGAGGAATGGAGTTTAAAGGTATTGTGCTAGTTTTTCTCAAGAGCTTGACCAAATTAGTGTGACATCTGCTGATAAGCAGAAACTAGATGTGTACTGTAAAGAGGAAAAATTAAATAGAAGGTGAAATAAATTAAAAACTTGTAAATGAAAGAGGGTGTATATATTGGCCATTAACAAATTTCAGTTTTTATGACGGCAATGACAGTTAATGTTTATAAGGGCAGCCTAAGAGTAAGGACAGATACTGGCAAGATATTGTGGGAAAGATCTGGATTTCTGTTTTGCTTAATAAATGTGGTAGTTCTCATTACTATGCTTTGAAGAAGGTAACCTACCGATTCATGCTTTAAAATATGTGATAAGCCTCCTCTCTAAATAGTTCTTTGGGATTTTATGGTTTTTTTTAGCCTGAAGATACGTTGGCTGAGCCAGTGGAAGCCCCCCCAACTATATTGTCTTACTTGGAAGAAAACGATTTCTCCGGAAATCACAGCTCAGAAGAAACCTCTGAAGCAGCTGAACTTAAACAAGGCACTGCCTCTTCTTTTTTTTTTTTTTTTTTTTTTGGGCGGGGGGAGGTGGGGTGGTCGTCATTTACATTCACATTCTCTAGGTCTGAGTCTGTCATTTCCTTTTGTATGAAAAGCCACTGTCATATTTTGGGTGCTGCAGGGAATGGAAAATCCTATTGTTTTGGACATCCTGTGTCTTAGAAAAGAATTGGCTCAACAAACATTTGGTCTTTGAAACTGCAGTCTGTTAGACTGCAATTTGTTCATAATAGCAAAGGTAAGTGGTAGCAACTACAGCCACCATTCAACACACCTCTCACTTTTCACTCCATACAGATGCTTATCTCAGTCATTGTTAAACATGCAGAGAATAATTTACCCATCTATAGTGTGGAAGTTTTAGTCACAGAACTATGGTTTATATTTTAAAATGAAAAAAACATGGATAAAACAAAGAAGCTGACTTGAGGAGCTGCTGCTCTGATACTCTAAACCACTCCAGTAAAATGCAAGTGTTAGGCAAAGGGAACAAAACAACAAAAATCTTCTTCATTCTGCTCAGGTCAGTGAGAAGCATGGCACTTCTTAAGACATACCTCTGCAAATAGTGGTACTGGCTCTAAAGCCATGTGGCACCTTTAAAAGGAATTTTAATGAGTATTTACTTTGCTGACTTTCTGTTATAATGAAGCACAGCCTTTCGTGTAAAACTGAATACCACCACTGAATAAACACCTATATCCTACTTATGTTCCCTGCAAGGGATGTGGATCTGCCTAGTGCACCAATGGGGCGTTTTGGATGCAAGTGTAGGCAGCAAAGTAATAAGAGCAGGGCATGACGTGTGAGGAATCCCCTCCTCCAATAGTAAGACAATTTCAGTGCACTCCTAGAAAACAAAAAATAAAGCTAGTTATCTTAATAAGGCCAAAGATAATGTTCCTATTTAAATTTCATACATACTTCAGATATTACCTGTTGTAGATACCTCTTATTTTTTGTTACATAGATGAAAAATAGGCAACCATTAGACTAGAGCTTGAGACAAAGAAGATGATGCAATACGGTCTTTGTCCTTAAAATAATCAATTGTTTTACAAGTTTATTCTCACTTTTCTCTTTTTTTCCTTTCATTTTTAAAATTTTCAGAGTTATAAAAAGACTAATAGTGATCTTTGGAATGTATTTTGGTCATGATCTAAATAATTTCTCTTTCCATAAAACTTGCAGCATCTGTGCTCTGATAAATACCTCTGGGTGGGTTTTACTTTGCTCTGCCTCCCATTAATAAGTGATTATTTTATTTAGATTCAGCTGTCATGGAAACTGGACAAGACAACAGTGAGTCTACCACTGTCACACAGAAAATATTGAGAGAAGAAGATGGCTCTGGTGCTGGAGTAAGCAGAGAAGAGGTCTGTACAGTGAGTTTATCATATGCCTTATCTTTTTGTCCCAAGAGCAGGAAAACATGAATTTGAGGTGCTTTTCTGAGTTGGTACCTTTATCTGTGCCACCTTAGCAGCATGCCAAAACAGAAGTTACGTTTAAAATTCTTTAATGTCTTCGCATGACATCAGAGAGAAAAGGACTGACACTATGCAGAAGTTTGGATCTACAACCATTGAGATGACCTTGAGATTTTGACTAACAAAATGAATTTAATCTTTCAGTTTTGCGGTTTTTGATTTTGCATTTAACAAAGTGAGAAACAAAGAAAATAACTAACATAAATCCTCATTGTAAAAGCCCACAATTTTTATTCCCTAAAAGCAGGCATCTTGGTCTTACTCACAGTAACTGCCTTGCATGTGAAAGTCCTGATTCCTTCTCAGAAGTGTGGCATATAAACAGATTTTAAATCACACCCTGAGTGCTCATCAAGTGCTTCTGTGTGAAGTACCAAGTCAAAGAAGCACTTCATTATCACAGTGCTTCATTACCAGGTGATCCAAACAGAAGACTAACACTAAAACACACTCAAGTCTGGAGGAATCCATGCCTAAAATGTGTATTGCTGGCTTTCCTTAGTTGCCCACAGACTAATCTGAAAATTTCTAGTTTATGGAAATTATCCCATTATAAACAAATCTTACTTGAATTACTATCCAAGAGGTTGATTGTGTCTTGACTAGGGAATGACTGTGTGGACTGCACCGGAAAAGTGTCTGCCACTCCTAGTAATTTCTGTAAGAAAGCACTGTATGCTGCCCCCTGACATCTGCATACTTAACACCCAGAGATGAAAAATACATTTAAAAAGTAACCAGCAGCTTTCCTGGCATTCACAATAAAAAGATGCTTTGACTAAGAAAATATTAAGACTGAACAACCTTTCTACCCCCAGATGGCCTCATAAAGGATCAAAGTTGAGTCAAGGCAGTAAAGTTGTTGGGGTCCTTGTATTACTCATGTCTGTGTCAGAGCAGATACAGGAATAAATGCTGTTTACAGCAATGCCTAGCTTCTCTCTAGGCTGCCAGCACATTTTTTAGAAGTACTCTAGAAGAGGTGATATCTGCACATCTTTCACCTGTCAGAGATGCCTTCCAAAAATCCTGCTCAGGTTGTCCTGATTCCTTTCAGGATCCCTCTTGATGGAAAAAGAGATTCTAGGAAGTCTGTGTGCCACCATCAAGTGAGTTGTACACTGCTGAACAGAGGAAACTCTGACAAAGATGGGCTGCAATTTAATTGGTAATTCAATTCTGCTAGGACCAGGAATAACTATAAATTACATACAAAGCATTGAGACTAGTCACATTTTCAAAATCACCTAGACAAGGAAATTAAGAGAAAATGCAAGGCTGTAGCCTGTCTCTACTTTGAGGTTCACACAGTGCTAAGAAAAATTGCAGCCCTTTTAACTCCTAAATAGGAAGTACTCCAGCCTACACGACTGCAGGCACTAGAAACCCCAAAGGGGATGGCTATGCCATATGTAGCAAAGTCACCCTCTCTGGTGAGATACTGGGCTTTGAAAGATACTGTGCCTATTGCATTTGTAAGGTGACGTGTAACCTGAATTTTATGATTCTGCAAATTAAAATTATGTATTCCCCTCATTTGGAATCCTGTGAGTTGGAGGGCTCCAGCTACCCAAATGCTTGCCCTACTTGTTGACTTATTTCAAAATAATCAGCTAGCAGTACATTTTCCATCTCTTAACATTCCTGATCCAACAGCCAACACAAATTTTTCTAAGCAGAAAATAAATGATGACCTTTCCTTCCTCTTGCCTTTGTGACTCCTATGCCAAAAGTCCATTCTTGCTTGAAACTGCAGTCGGTTATGACTGCTTCCGTTTACCAGAAAACATACAGCACCAAGAATGACAGAACTTTTTATTCTAAAGTTCTACACTGTGTGTTCTATTCAAGTGTTTAAATTTGCTCCTTACAGGGTCTTCTAGCATTTCTGTCTTTGTTGTGGTAAAATATAAAAAATGGTGAAACATTAGGTTAAGGATCATCCATTGGAGCTGACATAGGAGAGGCTTTAATATTTGCTGGAGGACTTCCAAATATGATTCCTCTACATTTTCATGCCTCCATTCACATTTTTTAAATGCAGCGATTTTAATGTCAGGATGAAATATTGTTCTTACAATCTTTTTTTTTTTTTTCAGTTTTGGGCTATTTTTCTTAAATAAAAATCCAGTCTTGATTTAAGAGGTTTGACACATAAAGCTTAAATCTATTGTGACAAGTAGTTTTGCTACTTACTCATCTTTCCAAGTTTTTTCTTGAACTTACTCCGATTTCCACATCCTTTTCACTACATAGATACCCAAGATGGCTATACAATATGCTAATGAACAATCTTTTAGAAAATAGTAATTAAAAAAATTGTTACTGCATTGAAAACTGGTCTTTGTGAGTACATGGTAGAAGTGGCCCTACCTCCTGTAAATTTATCATTGTACAAGATCTCTGTTGTACCAGTTAAGCAATTTGTAATCCAATTAATACAGGTGACACTGATGAGGCACAGCATTATTTTTTTCAGTGTTGTATAGAACTCAGACAAATGCCCCTCAGGAAAATTTGCTGAAGTCGGATCAACAGTGTTACTGTTATCAAGCACACATAACAAAATTATGACCTGTTTCACAGACAAAAACATGCTGATCTAGCATTCATTATGTTCATACTTTGATTTTAGAATAGAATAGAGTATTTCAGTTGGAAAGGACCTACAACCATGATCTAGTCCAACTGCCTGACCACTTCAGGGCTGACCAAAAGCTAAAGCGTTGTCCAAATGCCTCTTAACACAGACAGGCTTGGGGCATTGACCACCTCTCTAGGAAGCCTGTTCCAGGGTTTGAGTACCCACTCGGTAAAGAAATGTTTCCTCATGTCAAGCCTGAACCTCCCCTGAGGGACGCAGCTTTGAGCCGTTCCCACACGTCCTGGCACTGGAGGCCAGGGAGGAGAGCTCAGCACCTCCCTCTCCCCTTCCTCAGTCCTCGGGAAGCTGGAGAGAGCAATGAGGTCACCCCTCGGCCTCCTCCTCTGCAAACAAGACAAACCCAGCGTCCTCAGCTGCTCATCACAGGTCATGCCTTCCAACCCCTTCCCCAGCTTTGTTGCCCTCCTCTGGATGCATTCAAGGACGTTCACATCCTTCTTAAGTTGTGGGGCCCAGAACCACACACAATACTCAAGGTGATGCTGCACCAGTGCTGAGTACAGCAGGATAACCACCTCTTTTCACCAGCTAGTCACGCTGTGTTTGATGCCCCCCAGGATGGGGTTTGCCCCCTTGGCTGCCAGATCACACTTCTGACTCCCATTGAGCTGCTGTCGACCAGCAGCCTCAGATCCCTTTCTTCAGGGCTGCTCTCCAGCTACTCCTCTCCCAGTTTAGACTTGTGCTGGCATTACTCCATCCCAGGTGCAGAATCTGGCATTTGGACTTGTTATTTCATCCCGTTAATCAGCCCAATGCTCCAATCTATCTATATCTTTCTGCAAGGCCTCTTGTCCCTCAAGAGGGTCAACAGCACCTCCTAGTTTGGTACCATCAGCAGACTTGCTAATGGTGCATTCAACTCCTGCATCCAGATCATTAATAAATATATTGAACAGAACTGGCCCTAGAATTGAACCCTGAGGAACACCGCTGGTGATCGGTTGCCAGCCAGGTGTAGCCCTGTTCACTGCAACCCTTTGAGCCCTGTCATTCAGCCAGTTCTTCACCCAGCACACTGTCTACCTGCTCATCTGACAGTTGGACAACTTGTCTAGAAGGATGCTGTGAGGGACAGTATCAAAACCTTACTAAAATCCAGAAAAACTACATGCACCGCCTTCCCTTCATCCACCAGGTGGGTGACCTTATCATAGAAGGATATTAAGTTAGTTAAACAGGACTTACCCTTTGTGAACCCACGTTGACTGCGCCTGATGATTGTATTATTCTTTAAATGCTTTTCAATAGTAGTCAGTATAATCTTCATAATTTTTCCAGGAAGTAAGGTTAGACTAACAGGTCTGTAGTTGCCTCACACCCTTTTTGTAGATTGGAGTAATACTGGCTAGATTCCAGTCAGCAGGGACCAACCCAAACTCCCAAGACCTTTGGTAGATGATCAAGAGGGGTCCTGCTATAACATCCACTGTCTCCTTCAGTACTCTAACAACCTGTATCAACAATCCTGTTATCTCACTCAGGTGATGATCTTACCTACAGCTTAGTTAACTAGGTTCTCTTCTAACACTTTTCCAGATGGGAAAAAAATCTCTAATGAGACCAGATGAAAAAATCTCTGGTCTTTGGGAACTTTCCTAGTGACAAAACCCAGAAAGATCTTTTAAAAATCAGCTAACAGCTCCTTTGCTGAAAGCTGTCATCCTGCTAACTTTAAAATGCTTGGATAGCTACTATATTACATCCCTCCTAGTTTCATTAGCTACTAGTGGAACGCAAAATATTACATAGCTGCTGTAAAATGTGAGTAAATCCTAGTTCTTATTTCAAAATATGATACAAAAATGAGTTAAATGTTCTGTCCTGTATATTGGATTTGAATTTAAATACATATTAGTGTCCAACCTTCACCACTGAAAGGGTTTATTTGTTCCTGGTGTATTTAAATGATTCTTTTTATTATTCTTACTTTCTCTTCACCAAATACTGATGCTTAGCAATTTTTTGCTCTTGCTTGTTGTCCATTTTTACTCTTTGCTATCAGTTTCTTTGTTTCACCTTCTGTCACTTTTCTTTTTAACCAAGCTGGCTATGTAATCCTCTTTTGTTAGAGTTGTAGATCTCAGGGGAGTTGGCTAAAACATTCCTAAACATCTCTTTTTAACTGTCACAATTTTCTCCCAGACAGACAGAGTTTGTGAAACTGGTCTTTTTCAAGCATACATTACTGATTTAGACTGTGCAGATTTGTGCAGATAGGGTATTAGACTAGGTAACCAGCTGTCCTGGGTTCAGTTGGGATAGAGTTAATATTCACAGGAACCTGGGACATCATCGTATGGGGCAACACAGCAGAAGGACTTCTCGAGGCGGGGAAGAAAATTGTCCAAATCCTTCTGGAAGCTGTTTTTGCCATAAACCAATGTAAGGTCAAGGAACCTGCACAGGAGATCCAGTTTTTAGGAATAAAATGGCAAGATGGGCATCATCAGATCCCAATGGATGTGATCAACAAAATAGCAATGTTGCTATACTGCAACTGAAAAAGAGATATTGGCAGTATATGAAGGAGTTCGAGCTGCCTTGGAAGTGGTTGGTACTGAAGCACAGCTCCTCCTAGCACCCCAACTGCCAGTGCTGGCCTGGATGTTCAAAGGGAGGGTCTCCTCTACACATCATGCCACTGATGGCACGTGGAGTAAGTGGGTCGCACTGATCACACAACGAGCTCGCATAGGAAATCCCAATCACCCAGGAATCTTGGAAGTGATCATGGACTGGCCAGAAGGTGAAGATTTTGGAATGTCTCCAGAAGAGGAGGTGAGGCATGCTGAAGAGGCCCCACTATATAATAAACTGTCAGAAGATGAGAAGCAATATGCCCTGTTCACTGA